>SJYQ01094266.1:188439-239280 GCA_006410935.1 Redunca redunca | reverse complement strand
GTCTAGTCAAGGCTACGGTTTTCCCAGTGGTCATGTGTGGATGTCAGAGTTGGACTGTGAAGAAAGCTGAGCACCGAAGAACTGATGCTTTTGATCTGTGGTGTTGGAGAAGACTCTTGAGAGTCCCTTGGACTGCAAGGAGATCCAACTAGCCCATTCTAAAAGAGATCAATCCTGGGTGTTCTTTGGAAGGAATGATGCTAAAGCTGAAACTCCAGTACTTTGGCCACCTCATGCAAAGAGCTGACTCATTGGAAAAGACTCTGATGATGGGAGGGGTTGGGGGCAAGAGGAGAAGGGGACGACAGAGGATGAGATGGCTGGATGGCATCACTGACTCGATGGACATGAATTTGGGTGAACTCTGGGAGTTGGTGATGGACAGGGAGGCCTGGTGTGCTGCAATTCTTGGGGTCACAAAGAGTTGGACACGACTGAGTGATTGAACTGAACTGAACCTTCTTTCTTCCTGATACATGGAATGTGGGCTGAAAAGTCTCTACTCCAGCAGCCATTTTGAGGTCTCAAAGTCATGAGATTTCTTTGAGGACAGAAGTCAGGCCCAAAAATAGAGAAGTAAAAATGCCAAAACAGTGTCCTTGATGACTTCATGGGACTTTCAAAGTAGCCCAAGACTATACATCTGGATATATTTACAGAAGAGAATGAACACTTATGTGTTCAAACCACTGTGATTTTAAACTTTCTATTATTTCTATTACTCATCAGTGAAGAGATAAGGATGTTTCCTCTGTAAGAGTGAGAGAACTCTTTTTTCCCAAAAAATAAGGATAAAGGAAATCTAATATTTATAGGCCATTTCTAAGCACTATTATAAAGATACTGAAAAATAAGCTGATACAAAAGGATGGCTGAATCATTTTTCATAGAACCTAGAAGAAATGTTTTATACTGTTGTTCTGAGAACACAACCATAAAACAATGCAAATCAAAGAGTTTTTGCATCAATCATATCAGAAATAAATGATATTTTCCCTAGAATTCTTTAATTTTATGATACTACCTCTACAATCCTTGTCAAGTTTCAACCAAGTTATGGCCAAAAAATGTTACCTCTAAAATGACCTAAATCCAATCAGTTTTCCTTTAATTCAATATATTGCTAACAAAAAAAAATCAAGTCATTAACAACGAGAATCCATTTTGCAGTTATGAGAGTAGCTATAATTAAAAAAAAACACAAAAACAAACGTTGGTGAAGATGTAGAGAAATCAGAATCCTTATACATTGCTGGTGGGAATACTGAATGATGCAGTTGCTATGGAAAAGTTCAGTGGGTCCTCAGAAAGCTAAACAAGGGATTGCCATGTGACCCAGCAATTAAACTCCTAGTTAAATACTGACAAGAACTGAAATAAGAGACTCAAAAATATATACCAATATTCCTGGTAGCATTATTTATTATAGCCAAAAGAAGAAATGACCCAATTATCCATCAAGGGTCCACCAACAGATGAATGGAAAAGCAAAATGCAGTGCATGTATATAATGGAATATCATTCAGCCATAAAAAGGAAGGAAATTCTTATACATTACAACATGGATGAATATTGAAAGCATTATTGATAAGCCAGACATAGAAAATCCTACTTACATGAGATTTCTATAATAGGCAAATTCATAAAGACAGAAAGTAGGTTGCCCATTAACAAGGAGAGAGGGAAGGAATGAACTGGGAGTTGTTACTTAATGTTTAGAATTTGTATTTGAGTAACAAGTTCTGGAGATAATGGTAACAGCTGTTCAGCACCATGAATGTAACTAATGCTATTGAACTGTATACTTAAAATGGCTTAAATGGTAAATTGTATGCTGTAAATATTTAGCTATTATAACTCATAAAATAATCTATAAAAGCACTGGCCTATATAAATGAGTGACTTACACAGTATATGAATTCTTTCACAATAAAGCTGTTTTTTAATCAAATCTTATCTTAGATATGCAATGAGAGAGCTGATCAGGACATCAAGTACTAAGGAAGGGATGTGGATAGCAGGCACGTCACTAGAGGCAGCTATTATCGTAGAAGTCTCTCCCTCCTTCCTCCCACGCTGCTGTCTTGGCCCCCGGGGAGCATGCAATGGCTACTCACTGGCTCTCCCCACTGAGAGCAGCACCAGAGGAAGCAGAGCTGACTTTGCAGCCCAGCCCCTGACTTAATTTTCTCCAAGAGGGTAAGGGAAATGCATCTGACTGCTGTGATACTGGAATATATTAAGCCATGTTTTAAGGGGTCACTGTGTTAAAGATGTCATCCTTAGAATAACATGGAGCCCACACCGTTGCTCTCTATGACCAGGTGCAACCAGAGTGCCTTGGCTTCAAGAAAGCACACCTGAGAGGCATCTGCATTCGTGTTGCTGACTCAGTTACTCGACTTGATGACACTGGGTTGGCATACCAGGCCAGCCTTCCTCCATATAAGTACACATACACCTGCATATGTGGTTGCTGGTTTAGCCTCACTTCTGAGTTGCTTTATCCATCCAGTATACTAGAAGCTCTACACATTAGAAGTTAATGAGTATTTTCTAAAATTACGAGGTAGGTGTTCATTGTTCATTTAGCTAATATGCTCTTTATGCAGTCTTTATCAGTCAGAACCTCAATGGCAAGGAAAGGTGAGTGGTACTTTGAACACTTAACCAATAGGTATGTGCATGTAAGTTACTCCGTCATGTCTGATTCTTTACGACCCTAAGGACTGTAGCCCGCCAGGCTCCTGTCCATGGAATCCTCCAGACAAGAAACGGGAGTAGGTTGCCATTCCCTTCTCCAGGGGATCTTCCCGACAGGGAGATTAAACCAGGGTCTCCCACATTACAGGCAGATTCTTTACCGCCTGAGCCACCAGAAAAGCCCCAACCAAAGGGTACCTGTTGGGAATGTACACAGAGTCTGTTAGTGTTAGTCACTCAGCTGTGTCTGACTCTTGTGACCCCACGGACTGTAGCCTGCTAGGCTCCTCTGTAAGGAATCCTCCAGGCAAGATTACTAGAGTGGGTTGCCATTTCCTACTCCAGGGGATCTTCCTAACCCAGGGATCGAACCCTGGTCTCCTTCATTGCAGGCAGATTCAATACCATCTGAGCCATTAGGGAAGCATTGGCAGGCAGGTTCTTTACCACTAGCACCACCTGGAAGGCCCAAAACAGTGAGGATTAATGCTAATTGTCCTAAGTGTGATTAACAGCACTGTGTGTGTTTAGATAGGAGAAGGACAGTACTCTTGGCACCACATTGCAGAATTTAAGAAGAAAAATATGGTATTTGGAATTCATTTATAAATGGCTTAGCAAAATAAACACATATTTGCATGTCAGAGCACTTTTGAGCACAATGTAACAAAAACATTAACTGGTGAATGTAGTTTATTGTAAAGATATGGTGTTCCATATATCATTCTCTCAACTTTTCTGTAGCTTTAAATTTGTTTCAAAAATAATATCTTGGGGAAAATACTAAAACAGACAAAAAAAAATGAATGCTCACCAATATTTAAGAAAACACTGAAATCCAATATTAATATTAGTAGCTGACATAAATAGGTAATTGATACTTATAATACTAATAGTTATTGATGTTAATTGGCATAACTTAATAGAATAAGTAGTTAATAAATATAAGAAAAAGNGGGTATCAAAAACATGTTTTCAGATAATATCTATTGATATGGAAAATACAATAATGAGTAAAATAAATTGTGCAAGGCAGATTTATAATTTAATAAATGAAACACAGTAATAACAGTCTAAATAATTTTACAAAATTTTTGAAATCTTGGAGATTATACTTGGAAAATGACTATAGATGTGGATCAATAACCTGCCAGAATCTTCTCCTAACAGATTAGCAAATAACCATAGGAAAATAACAATTTATTAATATCCCTCAACCCCAAACATAGAGAACCATGCAAATCCGGACAATAAATGCAATTTTAAAAAGATTACAGTTCTAAAGAACATAAATTCATCTCTTAAAGTAGAAAATATTTACCAGCAACCTTCACAGAATTTTACATGGTAGTAGGCAAGAGTCAGACATGACTGAGCAACTAAACTGAACTGAACTGAGTGGAGAGAGAAGTAATATATAACATATACAAAATGTAAGGAAAAATAAACCTGAGATTTTAGAAGCTTAGTCCTGGTTTCCCACATGCCATAGAAAAGTCTCAGAAATTCTAACATATAACTTCTAAAGCAAACTAACCAAACAGTCTCTTGTGCATAAGGAATCTGGTCATCATTTCTTTTAGTCCTAAGCAATAAAAACAAATGAACTGAGGATAAATCTCCTATGAAAATTCAAAGTAACTTATGTAGATAACTCTATCCTTAAGAAAATAGAGCATAATTCCTTTCTACTCCTTGTTGTGAACGGTGAAGGGTGACTTCTTTCCAAAAAGTACAAGATAGGAAGAGGAACGGAGTAACTTTACATTGGAGAAACCTGACAAACGATACCTGAGCCACAAGATCAAGGTCAACATCAACACTGGTATCACACTAACAGTATGTACCCTTGATATATGATGTGATATGATATATGATATGACATGACATGATATGATAATAACAGTACTCAATACAAAATAACACTGTAGTCTTCCGAAAACATACTACTCACATCTCATCATGAGATAAACATCAAACAAATGACATTAGAGGGACATGCCATAATACATATAACCACTCTTCGAAACCATCAAGGTCATCAAAACCAGAGAAAGTGGAGAAATGGTCAAAGGCATGAAGAGACTAAGGAGATATGATTACATGTATGTGGTATTCAAAATTGGATCTTGGAATTAAAAAAAAAACCCATTAGGTAAAAGCTAAAAAAATATGACTAGGTACAGAATTTAGTTAATAATAATATAGCAACACTGGTTCATCAACTCTTTATGAATGTATCACACTAACATACGATATTAATAATAAGGGAAACTGGGTGTCAAGTGTATCAGAACCCTCATACCATCTTCACAACTTTCCTGTAAATCTAGAATTCGTTTAACATAAAGCCTACTTGAAATTATAATTGGATTTAAAAGGACATACTTTAAGACAGTTTACAGAGTATTGCTCATCCTTGATAATCCAGGAGGAACTTCTCTCAGATCCCAGTGTTAGAAGCAGTTCTACTTCTGAACAGCAAATGGGTTCTCATCTGTTCACTCAATTCATCTTGATTATGTTCTCACTTTTTGTCTGGTGACTAGGAAGTTTGGAAACAAATTTGTTGGTAATTAAGAAGAACCATATAGTTTTTATGACATTCTTAACTTTATGTTACTCTACTAATATTTCACTCCATTGTGATTTCATTCCATTTTTCACATCTTTTATCACTGTTTTCATCTTCTATTACTAGTCACTTCAAATCTCTTCAGGGATATTTATATGTATATATGGTTTTGTCTGATTACACAAAATTTTATTATACAAATTTCTGATTTCCCATTTCTCATGTAACCAAATTTCTGGACTATGAGCCACTAAAGGCTGCTGCTACTGCTGCTGCTAAGTCACTTCAGTCATGTCCGACTCTGTGTTACCCAATAGATGGCAGCCCACCAGGCTCCTCTGTCCCTGGGATTCTCCAGGCACGAACACTGGAATGGGTTGCCATTTCCTTCTCCAATGCATGAAAGTGAAAAGTGAAAGTGAAGTCGCTCAGTCGTGTCCGAATCTTAGCGACCCCATGGACTGCAGCCTACCAGGCTCCTCCATCCATGGGAGTTTCCAGGCAAGAGGAATGGAGTGGGTCGCCAGTGCCTTCTCCACACTAAAGGCTACGATGTGGCAAATTACTAAAACATGGAGCTTCAGTTCTTGAACAGTAAAATGGTGATACCATAACTTGTTCTATCTGATGTTTAGGAAGACAAACGGGGTTCACACTTGTTAAAATATTAGCTCGGATACAGAGAATGCACTCAATAAATGATGATGATGATGATGATTAAATAAATTCAGTCACTTCAGTTCAGTCGCTAAGTGGTGTCTGACTCTTTGTGACTCCATGAATCACTGCATGCCAGGCCTCCCTGTCCATCACCAACTCCCAGAGTTCATTCAAACTCATGTCCATTGAGTTGGTGATGCCATCCAGCCATCTCACCCTCTGTTGTTCTCTTCTCCTCCTGCCCCCAATCTGTCCCAGCATCAGAGCCTTTTCCAATGAGTCAAATCTTCGCATGAGGTGGCCAAAGTACTGGATTTTCACCTTTAGCATCAGTCTTTCCAATGAACATCTAGGACTGATCTCCTTTAGAATGGACTGGTTGGACCTCCTTGCAGTCCAGGGGACTCTCAATAGTCTTCTCTGACACCACAGTTCAAAAGCATCATTCTTTGGTGCTCAGCTTTCTTCACGGTTCAACTCTCACATCCATACATGACCACTGGATAAACCATAGCCTTGACTAGACGGACCTTTGTTGGCAGAGTAATGTCTATGCTTTTCAATATGCTATCTAGGTTGGTCATAACTTTCCTTCCAAGGAGTAAGCGCCTTTTAATTGCATGGCTGTAATCACCATCTGCAGAGATTTCGGAGCCCCAAAAAATAAAGTCTGACACACTGTTTCCACTCTTTCTCCATCTATTTCCCATGAAGTAATGGGACCAGATGCCATGATCTTCGTTTTCTGAATGTTGAGCTTTAAGCCAACTTTTTTACTCTCCCCTTTCACTTTCATCAAGAGGCTTTTTAGTTCCTTTTCACTTTCTGCCATAAGGGTGGTGTCATCTGCATATGAGGTCATTGATATTTCTCCCAGCAATCTTGATTCCAGCTTGTGCTTCTTCCAGCCCAGCGATTTGCATGATATACTCTGCATATAAGTTAAATAAGTACGGTGACAATATACAGCCTTGACGTTCTCCTTTTCCTATTTGGAACCAGTCTGTTGTTCCATGTCCAGTTCTAACTGTTGCTTCCTGACCTGCATATGGGTTTCTCAAGAGACAGGTCAGGTGGTCTGGTATTCCCATCTCTTTCAGAATTTTCCACAGTTTATTGTGATCCACATAGTCAAAGGCGTTGGCATATTCAATAAAGCAGAAATCGATGTTTTTCTGGAACTCTCCTGCTTTTTTGATGATCCAGCGGATGTTGGCAATTTGATCTCTGGTTCCTCTGCCTTTTCTAAAACCAACTTGAACATCTGGAAGTTCATGGTTCATGTATTGCTGAAGCCTGGCTTGGAGAATTTTGAGCGTCACTTTACTAGTGTGTGAGATGAGTGCAATTGTGCGGTAGTTTGAGCATTCTTTGGCATTGCCTTTCTTTGGAACTGGAATGAAAACTAAGCTTTTCCAGTCCTATGGCCACTGCTGAGTTTTCCAAATTTGCTGGCCTATTAAGTGCAGCACTTTCACAGCATCATCTTTCAGGATTTGAAATAGCTCAACTGGAATTCCATCACCTCCACTAGCTTTGTTTGTAGTGATGCTTTCTAAGGCCCACTTGACTTCACATTCCAAGATGTCTGGCTCTAGATGAGTGATCATACCATCGTGATTATTCGGGTCATGAAGATCTTTTCTGTACAGTTCTTCTGTATTCTTGCCACCTCTTCTTAATATCTTCTGCTTCTGTTAGGTCCATACCATTTCTGTCCTTTATCGAGCCCATCTTTGCATGAAATGTTCCCTTGGTATCTCTAATTTTCTTGAAGATATTTCTAGTCTTTCCCATTCTGTTGTTTTCTTCTATTTCTTTGCACTGATCGCCGAGGAAGCCCTTCTTATCTCTCCTTGCTGTTCTTTGGAACTCTGCATTCAGATGCTTGTATCTTTCCTTTTCTCCTTTGCTTTTTGCTTCTCTTCTTTTCACAGCTATTTGTAAGGGCTCCCCAGACAGCCATTTCACTTTTTTGCATTTCTTTTCCATGGGGATGGTCTTGATCCCTGTCTCCTGTACAATGTCATGAACCTCTGTCCATAGTTCATCAGGCACTCTATCTATCAGATTTAGGCCCTTAAATCTATTTCTCACTTCCACTGTATAATAATAAGGGATTTGATTTAGGTCTTACCTGAATGGTCTAGTGGTTTCCCCTACTTTCTTCAATTTAAGTCTGAATTTGGCAATAAGGATTTCATGATCTGAGCCACAGTCAACTCCTGGTCTTGTTTGTGCGGACTGTATAGAGCTTCTCCATCTTTGGCTACAAAGAATATAATCAATCTGATTTTGGTGTTGACCACCTGGTGATGTCTTTGTGTAGAGTCTTCTCTTGTGTTATATAAATTACTATTAACAAAAATAGCGATAAGTATTTTCATTGATATAATGAAAAGAATGGGCTTCCCTGGTGGCTCAGTGGTGAATAAGCCACTTGCCAACACAGGAGGCACAGGAGACGCAGGTTTGAATCCTGGGTTGGGACGATCCCCTGGAGAAGTGAATGGCAACCTATCCAGTATTCTGAACTGGGAAAATTCCTGGCACAGAGGAGCCTGGTAGGCTACAGACCATGCAGTCGCAAAAGAGACACAACAACAATGCTGAAAAGAATGGAGCTGAAGTACAAATTAACCAAAGGCCATAGTGATGATTTTCTAAGTGACCCAGATAAACAAGAGTACCTGCCATATTTTGGAGGATAAGATCAATAAATAAAGGGTGCAGGGCAAACAAGAGAAGAGAGAAAAACAGATAAGAGGAGGAGGAAGAAGACTTCTTACACAGTCACTGCCAAAAACAAGTCTGAAGGCTTAAGACAAGGTGAAATCTGATCACTTTTTAGCTATGACTCCACTAGAATAATAAAAAATAAAGGAAAAAAAAAAAAACACCCTCTAGCCTTTTTGGCACCCAATTACCCAAAAGCTCCCAAAACAATCACAATAAGAGCCAGATAAACACCAAATCTGACCCTTTCATTGGCGCAGAGGATGCGAAGTTCATTTTCCACTGCCCAAAGTTTGTTTGGCATTGGTACATTCAAACACAGATCCTCATCTTCCTTATTCTAGAAGATGGACAGACAATGGGGAATTTTCATTACAAGAACTATGAGTTCTTTAAATCCTATGTGCTACACATTTTAGCCACAATACCTCTAGCTCTGATTGGATGTCCAGATGAGGACCTGAATTTGAGTTGGGGGGATTAGTAGTAATTTCCTCCAGTTTCTCACAGACAGCGCACGGCAGAGACACTGAGCCCAGGTCCCCTGACTACAAGGGTTCCCCTCTTTCTGCTATGCCAGAAACTTAATGCCAAGATTCCCTGCCAAAATCGATAAAGAAAACTAAATTCTTTATTGCTAATTGCTAATTCTTTCAAACACTTTCCCAGCGCTGTGTCAGAAGTTTTTCTGTCATCTCACTCAGTCAGTCCATGCAATAACTCCATGGAGTAAATACTGTCATTCCCCCAATTATGTTTATAATTGAGAAAGTTTAGAGGTTTCCTGCTTCACCCTGATCATGCAAGTTGGAACAGAGAAGAAAGAAAGAAGAGTTTGAAGAAACAACAGTAAAGACAGATATAGGAGAGACATGTGCCAGGGATGTGATGCCTAGGGTCCAAGGTCCATGGCTCAGCTTTTCAGGAGAGGGAAGCTGGAAGAGGGGCCTCTGAAGGTGCTGGCAAGTACTGGCAAAGGCCGGGGGAGGGGTCTGCAAATTCATACTAAGTAGAATGAGTCATGATTGTCTCAGTCAAGAAAAAAATGGCAGGGAAGACTGGACTAGTAAGTCATTTCTGAGCACTAATCTTTCTGCATCCTCAGGGTTTCAGATCGTCACGGGTGGGCAATGGAAGCCCCCAAGCATGTTCTGATAAGCCAATCAGAAGTTGTCCATTTTTTAATTCACCAAATTAATTTGACTCTTTAAAACACTAAGCCTTCACAGGAATGGACCAATTTACCATCACGTATTACTTCCATGTACTCTAGGCACTGTTGTCCCAACTTACCTGACCATATAACCACCTGGGGCCCTTGTTAATCACACATATTCCCAGGTATCCCATGGAGATTCTGATTCAGTAGGTTTAAAATGGGAAGTCCTGGGATGTGGGCTTTGAATGATCCAGTTGATTCCCATAAGCAGGCTAGTTTGGAAAGAATTGTTTTAACAGGACTTTGCCAATAGGCTCACAAGGTACATTTTCTAGATAAGGGAAGAGATATACAAACAAGGGAAGGCCATGCCCAAGGTCACCAAACTCTTGTGTGGCAGAACTGAGGATAAGTTACACTGTAACTCCACAGCATATATGCATGCCACAGCATTTACATCTATCTGAGCCAGATCTAATTTCAAAAGCAAGCTTCCTGGTGTCTTAACATGACATCAGACACTTGGAAATGGGGGTGTGGACAATCTAGCACCATCAGAAAAAAGCAAGAGATAGTTAGGGAGCTTGGAATTGACAGTTAAAATAACCAAGGACCTAGTGTACAGCACAGAAAATTCTGCTCAATGACATGTGGTAGCCTGGATGGCAGGGGAGTTTGGGGGAGAATGGATACATGTATATGTATGGCTGAGTCACTCTGTTATACACCTGAAACTATCACAACATTATTAATCAGCTATACTCAAATAAATGGCAACCCACTCCAGTATTCTTGCCTGGAGAATCCCATGGACAGAGGAGCCTGGTGGGCTACACTCCATGGGGTCGCAAAGAGTCAGACACGACTGAGAAACTTCACTTTCACTTTCATACTCAAATACAAAATAAAAAAGTTTAAATAAAAACAACAACAACAACAAAACCCAAGAAGACATCATTATACTGGACTGATTAACACCCAAGGAAAGAAAAGGAAAACTGAGGTCCTCTGCCATCTTCAGTTCTGCCTTTAAGTCCTCAAGGCTTGCAGGCTAATGGCTTGTTACTGATACCCACACTATTAGCACTGCTTTGACTTCTAGGTCCATTTGGCTAAATTAATCAAAACACTTCCTTCACTACTGCACAAAAATAGGGGGAAAAAAACTAGAGAAAGGTCCTTCCTGAAATAACTGTGGACAATCAACATCACAACAAAAGAGGAAGGTCCAGATGAGACATTCACCCAAACCCCGCTCCTCACTGATGGTAACAAGATGACGGTGACTATTGCACGTTCTGGGGTCAAGTTCAGACCACTCCTCCAGAGCCCTCTCCCCAGAGAAAGGTGGGTACCTGAGGTTTGCCAAGGCCATTTTTATAGGCATGTGAATCCCCTCTACTCTAGCATTTCACGAAGAGGAGGGGAGAACAATCAACAAAATTAATAAAGTGCTTGTGAAAAGTATCTTCTCCTTTCTGGAAGGCCCTGCTGCTGAATGAACTACTATACTCCCATCAACTCTCCACTAGGAAAGTCCAAATCATACAAAATGAGACAAACGGAAAGAGCACAGGGAAAATGAAACTCCCTGTCCAAGCTTCTCATTAGTTAAATAAAAAGGAAAATGGAGAAGGTTTAAAAGAGAGGAATTTAAGATACACCTAAATATATACACTGAAGCAGGTTTATCTGTCTTTTGGGAAATGATCTTCTTTCTTATATGCAATTATGAGTCATTTCCAAGATAAGACTCCTGCCCTTGTGCATCCCCTGAAATTTGAGGTCAAGATGACAACAGGTTTGCATGCTTTGAGAGTTCATGTCCTACCTGTCCAAATATATGCACATCTGTGCACACATCCACTCTGTTTACTGCAGCAGCTGCAACACACGAGTATTTTTCTAAATTGTAAGGTGTGTGTCAGATAGCACATGACTTATGTATACCATTCAAAATTTATTGCGATATACTATTGATTTCAACATACATACCTTTATCCTCTGGGACGATTCAGGTACATTGATACAAAAAGCAAAACAGCTTCATTAACACCAATCTAGTTAAAGTTAAAATCAGCTTTCTTAAAAAAATGTATCTCTTGCCTTAATTTTAGGGGCCTAAAATGTTTCTTTTCTTCATCATGTAAAAAAGTGGATTTGGAACAATAGTCACATTTCACAACAGACTATTCACATCTCCTTTAAATGTGTCCAATTTTAATGAATGGTCTTCACCTTGGATACACACATTCCAGGCCTCATAAAAACAATGGTGTTTGGGCATGTGCAGTGGAGGTGGAAGATGGATTCAAGATGTTTCAAGTATGCAAAATCACATGCAGATGTCCAAACAGTACATCCAGTCAAAGCGAGTTAAGAAAGCAATATATATACAGACACCCAAGAATGGATGAACACAAATAAAATCCAACTTGTAATTAACATACCGTGCTGTGACACCTGTTGCCTTCCACGATAAGAAGTCTGGGAGATCAAAGAAATGTCCCGCCTTATCCCAGCAAGTCTCTCTCAAGTTCTGCCAAATTAAATATATATTAGAATCAATTACGGGCTATTTTTTCTCCTCCTCTCCTCTCAATAATGTTTCAAAATTTTCAAAACAAAAGCACAGCCAACAATGCCCAAGAAAACATCTGTGCAGGGGCTGGGAAGTGGTGGTGGGGAGGGGAGCATACAAGCAGTACACAGGAAAGAAAAACTGGCAATTTATTGATCCTTCCAAAAATGACTATAATTTCCCTTTTATTCCTCTTTGCCAACCTGGAGTGGGAAGAAGTACACTTTGCAAGGGTATGCAATCCATCTTTCCAGTGATGGGCAAGGGGATACATTTCAAGACATATAAAAAGACTTCAAAGCTGAACAGCTGGGAACTGGGGAGAAAAATCACACGAGGAAACTACCTGATGAAATGTGATGTGTCCTACCATGAAAACGTCTCCCCACGCTAACAGGTTCCAAAAACAACAGGAATGATCGCCCCTTGTCCACAAAGAACTTCCAATCTAAGCCAGACAGAATGGTACTGAATCAACCTATCCTTATACCTTTTTAAAATATTTGTTGCTTCCAATTTCTTCCACATTGCCAATTTGGCCAGATTTTTTTTTTTCCTTACCACTGGGCTTTTTTCTTTTCTCTGCCACCTGTGTCTGGCACTCTCCTTCCTCACTTACCACCTTGTTCCCTCTCAGGGTCCACACTGCTCTGCCCCTTTTGGTTAACCAGATCCACCCTTCCCTAGGGAGGCCATCCACGATCTCCTCCTCAGGGTGGGGTCTGGCTGTTATACAACCCCTATCACCTCACAAGTATCGGTATAATGTCCTTCTCTCCTGCTAGGCTGTAAGCTCCATGAGGCCAAGGACCTTTTCAGCTTCATGTCCTGTAATATCCCACAATTGTCTTCTCTCCTCCTCTACATAGAACTGGACCCTTAGCTGTGAGGTGGAAATCACATGACTCCAGCCCCAGTCTGGAGTCCCCTCCAAGGGTAGGAGACAGCACGCTTAACTGGACAAGGGACAGACATGTGAACTGGCGGGGCCAATTTGATTACTTCTCCCAGGAATTTAGAATCAGGATCCAATTAGAGTCATTTAACTTCTGCCTTTGAGTGGAATGGGAGGTGAGATAAAGCTGGAAACCGTGAAGTAGCCATTTTTTGCCAAGGACCTGGAGAAGTAGGACTTCAAAAAGAAAAGAGCAATGCAGACAAGTGGCAGCAAGAAAGGTGTCCTACCATCCAGAAAACTCTCCGTGTCCTGGTTCCGCTTATCCCCTCCCCAAGAGGCTACAACAAAACTGAATGCACCAGAAGCTCAAGGGTGTCTTTGGGAACCCAGAGGCAGCAAGGCAGAAACTCCAAGAGGGACATATTCCAGTATCAGCTAGTGGGTGAGGCAGAGCAGACACTCAGTAGATTGGGGCTGAACAACTAAGGAGAAAGCAATGGCACCCCACTCCAGTACTCTTGCCTGGAAAATCCCATGGAGGGAGGAGCCTGGTGGACTGCAGTCCATGGGGTCACTAAGAGTCAGACGCGACTGAGCAACTTCACTTTCACTTTCACTTTCACTTTTCACTTTCATGCATTGGAGAAGGAAATGGCAACCCACTCCAGTGTTCTTGCCTGGAGAATCCCAGGGAGGACGGAGAAGCCTGGTGGGCTGCCGTCTCTGGGGTCACACAGAGTCGGACACGACTGAAGAGACTTAGCAGCAGCAGCACACCAACCAAACTGCTCATTTTCACCTTTCAAACTTTCTCAGGTGAGGGGCACTTCAGAGTTTACAAAGGGTTTTCACGTGTGTTATCTCCATTGCTTGTGGTTTGGTTGCTAAGTTGTGTCACAGAAGTTGTGACGGGGACAACTCTTTGCGACCCCATAGACTGCAGCCCACCAGGCTTCTCTGTCCATGGGATTTTCCAGGTAAGAACACTAGAGTGGGTTGCCATTTCCTGCTCCAGAGGATCTTCCTGAGCCAGGGATCAAACCCATATCTTCTGCACTGGCAAGCAGATTCTTTACTGCTGAGCCACCAGGGAAGCAGCACGTGGCACACAAAAGTCCCAAGTGCTGTTTTATCTATTTTACAGACATACCACTGGCCTTCATCTACATTTGCCCTCAATTTCTATGAGTTCCTCCTATTTTCTCCTTCCCCATCACAACTTTCAGAACACAGACACTTACTCACAGCAGAGAAAATGAGTATTAACCCAGAACAGCATCCCATTAAAACAACACTAACATCAAAAGGGCTCAGATGTAAAAGGCAGTACTAAGCCCATTTTCTGTTACTGCTAGTTGTTTTCAATTCCTAAGCATTTGGGTGAGCGTTTACATGCAGAAGGGGCTTCCCTGGTGGCTCAGACAGAAGAATCTGGCTGCAATGCAAGAGACCTGGCTTCAACCCCTGGGTCAGGAAGATCCCCTGGAGAAGGGAATGGCTACCCATTCCAGTATTCTTGCCTGAAGAAGTCCATGGACAGAAAAGCCTGGCAGGCTACAGTCCATGGGGTCACACAGACTTGGACACTACTGAGTGACTAACACATTTTCACTTTACACGTAGAAAGGGCTAAACTTTGCTTTGAACAACTATATATCTTAATGTTAAAAAAAAGTAATACTTAAAGTTAACTAAATAGATCAAATGTAGTTCTGAACTAGCAGTACCTTTGTACACTAATAGATCACAGTCAGGAAATGGTAGCCTTTGAAATGATGAGTCAAATTATCAGTATGTCTTCTGGGTAGTCCCCCAGATTGCTTTCCACATGCTCTGTGGTTTCAGTGATCAGTTCTCAGGGAGAAATGGCAGCCTCCTTCTAAAGACTCCAGAAATTCAAGGCCAATCAGAAAAAAACCACGAAACTGCTGCAGCAACAGTCAGTGCTACCAGCCAAACCCAAGCAGTCTTCCTCAACCAGGAAAACAACTGCTTCTGTTAGGGCCGTGCACAGTCATTACAGACTGAAGAATCGCAGCTTTCAACCTATAGCCTGGCACCCAGGCTGCTGAGGACAATGGAACCCAGGCAGTACATCTCAGAGAGAACTTCAGGCCTCCGGCCGGAAAGGGACACTTCAGGGGCAGGAGGGACAAAGCAGCCTGGTGGGTCATCTTTTCTTGAGACAATGCCAGCATCACCAGGCAAAGTCAGAGATCCCAGCTCAAACTCTCCACAGAATGACACACCAGAAATGGAATCATATTAGGAGTGTGGAGTATCCTTAAGAATGCCTCCCTTCTCGGGAGAGGAGACAGCAGTATGTACTCCCTGTCCTCTCCACAAGAGCAAAGTCTGCAACTCAGCCAGAAAAGGAGAGGGGGCGAGCGTGTGCCTGGATGAAAGGGATGCTCCGAAAGCCTGATCCCTTACTGGGAGACATTGACACTGCTTAGCAGGCTCCCATGGTGTTCTTAGGTTGGGCTCCATGATTCACAAGTGTTTAGTCATCACACGCCAGACTGGCCAAGGGCCTATTACCCCCTGTGGATGGATTTTTAATCCAGTTCTATGAGAAAATCTCTCCATCCCTGCCCCTCTCCAGTCAACAGAGTCCCAGCCCAGGGCCTCAATCTTACTGAATTAATTCTACCTTTGGAACCAGTGGGCCTGCATCAGACACAGTGACTGTGCTCTTAGATTCTTCCACAGCTCACAACAGTGCCCCCGTCTCAAGACAGTGCCTTGTCTCATTGGATTCTTAAGATGGTTCAGAGGTTGTAGGTGATACACAGTAGTCCACATGTCAAGGATATAGAAACTGAGGTTCGGGTGATAATACTTTGCCCAAAGTCAGACAAGACGTGGCCCAAACCTGCTCTAAAGTGAGGGTTCCTTTTTCTACCAGGCCACAGTCAACACCCTGAAGCTCCCTGATCTATCAGAGCTGTAGGTTTTGGCCTTTTGAAAGCATCATGATAGAAGCTATTGCTGAAAAAGGTCTGTATAGTCAAAGCTATGGTCTTTCCAATAGTCATGCAGGGATGTAAGAGTTGGACCATAAAGAAAGCTGATGCTTGAGAAGACTCTTGGGAGTCCCTTGGACAGCAAGGAGATCAAACCAGTCAATCCTAAAGGAAATCAACCCTGAATATTTATTGGAAGGACTGATGCTGAAACTCCAATAATTCAGCCAACTGATGAGAAGAGCCAACTAAGGCCCAGATGCTGGGAAAGACTGAGGGCAGGAGGAGAAGGGAGCGACAGAGAATGAGATGGTTGGATGGCATCACTGACTCAATGGACATGAGTCTGAGCAAACTCCAGGAGATAGTGAAGGACAGGGAAGCCTGGGGTGCTGCAGTTCACTGGGTCACAAAGAGTCAGACATGATCCTGTAACTGGACAGCAACAAGAAGAACAACATTAAATTTCAAAGATTTCGCTTTCAATCCTGGACAAATCACTTAACTTAAAACCCTCATAAAACACAAATGGTACATGGGCTGGAGTAAACACAGAGCAGGGCCCTATCACAAGACAACTTTAGATGCATCTCATAATCTGGGCATTGAATCCAGTTCAAACTAGGAGGTCTCTGTGCTGAAGGAGTTAAGTCTCTCCTACAGTTACCAAGCAACTTACAAAAAGTAGTCTTTTCAAGAAAAAAAAAAGAAGAAATCAGCAGTTACTGGGGTGTGTGACTTGGCAATCAAGGCTTCTGCATTCCAATAACAATCCTTTGCGCTAAGCAATCCCTCAGGCTTGAAAGCCACCAAAGAGAACAACTCTTAAAAAAAAAAAATCATCTATTCATTAAAACCACAGCCTTCCTTGGGAGGAGACTAGCACTCAAGGCACACACAGCTCTGGGTCTCAGCAGAGGCTGGAAGTGGAGTAGTAAACCCAAGGTTCAAGGCCAGGCAGCAACCACCCCACCAGCCTGAGGCACAGAGATGAAGCTTTCGCCCTTTCCTTCTCACTGCCATGTCCAGGGAGGCAGTGAGGTCTCTGCTGGCTTCTAGATGCCAAGGGAACTTTGGGATAAAATGAAGCAGATGTTGCAATGTATGTCGGGAGATGCCAGGGTCCAGGAACAGCATGCGAAAGTAGGGGTGACCAGTTAAAACGGGATCGCGAAGTATTTTGTTATGACTTGCAAAGGGATTTTATCTGGGCTTCCTGTTGTGTACACTGAATGAAAGGGAGGAACAGAGCTTCCTACTTCCCCTCCCAGTAGAGGATCCTGCTGGATCATCTCCAATACTCACGTTGTTTTCCAGCACAAGGACATTCTGAAAAGAAAAAACTTATCCTCACTCTATGTTTAGGACTGAGAAGTAGGGCACAGGCTGATAGCCCAGAGAGGGGAGATGTTTCAGGAAAATATTTTAATCCTTAATGTCATTCTTAAAAAAAAAAAATGCTAAAAACATGGACTGGGTCATAATCCCCAACTAGAAACTTTGCAGAATGAATGAAATAACTGTGCTTCAAACTCCCATCTACAGAGAAAAAAGAGCCAACACTGGAGATATTTCAAGTCAGACAGACAGATACACTGAGAGGTTTGTGCTACCAGAGGTAAGTTTCTAAAAAACTTAAAACATACCATGACGTTTCTTTGTTTAAAATGGTTCGATAGTTCCCCATGGCCTGGAATCACATTTTATCTCCTTGGCACGGCTCTCGGGACACTTAACCCAGCTCCAACTTGGCCATTACTTGTATGACTCCTTCTGGGCTCACTGCCCATCACCTCTCTCTTCGCCACTCCCCACCCTGATCTCACCTCATTTCTTTCCCTTCCCCAAATGCATTGTACTCTTTCATACTCCCCTGTCTCTGTCGAGGCTGAAGCCTCTATTATGGGATTGACTTTCCCATCTTCTCTCATGATCAAATGTCTACCTGATTCAAATGCAGCTCAAATGTCACCTTTTCAGTGAATCTCTCCATCCCTTGCTGCGTCCTTATTATATACTCATACACCTAAGTCCATCTCAAAAGGACAAACTCCTGGAGGGCAAAAGCCAGCTAACTTCTAGGGAAAAAATGAAAAAAGTTTCAGGAGGTATAAAGAAATTTAAGATCAAACACTTCTAAAGTAATGAAGCTGGATAAAGATGTGTGCAAAGGAAACAGTCGGTAATGAATAAGATGATGTATGATGATCATGTAATGAGCCTGATAGCAAGGTTTGGTGAGTCAGCCTCATAACTCATTTTTGTGTGTGTGGCCATACATCTACCTCTAATGACTAATCAAAAACATTGTTCAGAGAAGGGAAAGGGCTTTGGGGCCGAGGTGGCTAAACAAGACTTCATGGCAGAAAGATTTGAGCTGAAGCCTAAAGATCAAGTAGAAAAAAATATTTATGCTTCTGCTGAGAATGACACCCCAAAAAACAAATGTACAGATGCCAGGGGTTTAAGAGAAGTGGGAAAAACTGGGAGATTGGGAATGATACATATATACTCTAGTGATACTATGTGTATATGTGTATAAAATAACTAATGAGAACCTACTATAAAGCTCAGAGAACTCTACTCAGTGCTGTGTGATGACCTAAATGGGAAGAAAATCCAAAAAAGAGGGGATACGTGTATACATATACCAGATTCACTTTTCTGTTCAATAGAAACTAGCATGACACTGTAAAGCAACTATATTCCAATAAAAATTAATTAAAAAAAAAAAAGTGAATCTTCCTCAAAAATAAAATAAACTGACAAGGAAGATTATCCCTTTTAGAGAAGGATTTGTTTTACTGTACCTTCACAGAATTTATTTATAAAATGAAATAATTCCACTGGAAGATTTCAATTAATCTTCAAGAACTAGATATATACATGCATCCTCTCCCCACACCTTCCCTTAAGCCCTGCTATTATACAGAGAAGTGAATTTATAATCCACACTAGAAATGATTCCCTTACCATAAAAATGTGATTCATTTGTATGAAAACTAATCATATTCTGCAAGGCCGACTTTGCCCACCACAAGCACTAAGAAAACAAGGCTTTGGTAAGCGGGCTCTAAGAACTTTGGAGTCAGGCAGACCTGAGTTTGATGACTGTCCTTGCCACTTCCCAACTGTGTAGCTTTAGGCAAATTAATTTCTCTAAGCCTCAGTTTCCTCTAATGCCACATGACTAGCACTGACCTCAAAGGACGTTATGAGGGTTAAGTGAAATAACACGAGTGCCTAACAAGTCAATAGATCTTACTCTAATTACTGCTGCAGAGCTTCATGAGTTTTAAAACACTTTGACATGCATGATCTCATCTGATCTGCCTAATTCTTTAAGGCAAAGAATAAGGGGAAGGCAAGAAATTATAAACTTCACCTTGCAGCTTGACAAAGTAAAAACCAGAAAGGGATCACAACTGTCCCAAGGTCACACAACACGTAAGTGGAAAGACAGACTAAAATGCATTGACAGATCCCTAACGCCTGGCCTCGTGCTAGTCAGGAGTCTGCCTCCCTACAGCACAATAAAGTGAAGCAGGGGCAAAGGTGCTATGGTGACCTAGATACCACAGTTTCAAGTAGGTGGTACTGTCTCTGGAGGGGAGGATACTAACAGAAGAGAGGGCTTTGGACTGGGCAAGGTCTTGGAACAGACGTGACATAAAGTGGAAGATTTGGACAAGTAGAGGTTGAGTGGGGTCTTGCTTATCACTTCATTCTCCTGGACTCCTTCATGCCCTTCTCATCATTGCTTTTCTGTCTCCTTCCTGAGCTCCTGTTCTTTATTTTCCCTTTAAATGCTGATGTTCTTATCTCATCTAAATGCTCTTCTCATTGTTCATGTGCTCCCTGAACAAGTTTAATTATTTCCAAGGTTCTAACCAACTACAAGTCAAACAACATGCATGATCTCAAACTGCCCCACTGAACCTCTAACTTGACAGGTCCATAACAGAATCCATTATTTTCCCCAAATGTTTCCCTCCTCCTTGGTGGACTAGTTACCCAATAAGTCATTTTCTCCTCCTCTCTCATGGCTTATATCCAATCATCCTTCTAGTTTAAATTCCCAATTAATCCATGAAGCAGTTCCCACCTCTTCATCCCCCTGTATTAGTCAGAGCTCGCCAAAGAAAAAGAATCAATATAGAAATCTAAGTTGGTGCAGAAACTATGGGAAAGGGTATGGAGGTTCCTCAAAAAAGTAAAACTGGAATCACCATACAATCCAGCAATCTCACTCCTGGATATATATCCAGAGAAAAAAGTACAGCTCAAAAAGATACATTCTCCCCAGTGTTCACAGCAGCATTATTCACAATAGCCAAGACATGGGAACAACCTAAATCCTCATCAACAGATGAATGGATAGAGAAGATGTGGTTCCTATATACAATGGAGTACTACTCAGCCATAAAAAGGAACACAGTAATGCCATTTACAGCAACATAGATACAACTACAGATGATCACACTAAGTCAGAAGGAGAAAGACAAACATGATATCACCTACATGTGGAATCTAAAACAGGAGACAAATGAACTTACCTACAAAACAGAGACAGACTCCTGGACATAAATACCAGACTTGTGGTTGCCAAGGGGAAGGGGCTGGGGAAGGGATGGATTGGAAGGTTGCAGTAAGCAGATGGAAACTATTATACAGAGAATAGGTAGACAGCAAGGCCCTACTGTATAGAACAGAGAATTATATTCAATATCCTATGATACACCATAATGGAAAAAATACCAAAAAATTACATACATGTATAAACAAGTCACTTTGCTGTACAGCAGAACATAACATGGTAAATCACCTATACTTCATCTAATAAAAATAATAATAATAAGGTGAACCTGTTTCTCCACCACATGGAGATCACTGGGGCTGGGCATAGCACCTGGTTTAACCAACGCAATGAAGCAGAAGCACCACTGTGATACTCCTGAATAGAGGTCTCAAAGACCTTGCTTTTTTTCTCCTTAGAGTGTAGAGCTGCAGCATGAGGAAACTCAGAAACCTGGAGGGTGAGAGGACCCTTGGAGCAAAAACAAACCATCTCGGCTAAGGCTCCATCCAGATCAGGAAAGCCAGCAGTCCTCCAGGGACTCTTGAACACATTCAGCAGAGACCAGAAAATCCATTTCCCTTTAGTTTAGTTCAGTTCAGTCGCTCAGTCGTGTCTGACTCTGCGACCCCATGAATCACAGCATGACAGGCCTCCCTGTCCATCACCAACTCCCGGAGTTCACTCAAACTCACGTCCACCAAGTCAGTGATGCCATCCAGCCACCCCATCCTCTGTTGTCCCCTTCTCCTCCTGCCCCCAATCCCTCCCAGCAGCACAGTCTTTTCCATTGAGTCAGCTCTTCACATGAGGTGGCCAAAGTATTGGAGTTTCAGCTTCAGCACTAGTCCTTCCAATGAACACCCAGGACTGATCTCCTTTAGAATGGACTGGTTGGATCTCCTTGCAGTCCAAGGGACTCTCAAGAGTCTTCTCCAACACCACAGTTCAAAAGCATCAATTCTTCAGTGCTCAGCTTTCTTCACAGTCCAACCCTCACATCCATACATGACTACTGGAAAAACCATAGCCTTGACTAGATGGACCTTTGTTGACAAAGTAATGTCTCTGCTTTTGAATACGCAATCTAAGCTGGTCATACCTTTCCTTCCAAGGAGTAAGCATCTTTTAATTTCATGGCTGCAATCACCATCTCAAATCAGTAACCTGTGTTATAACAAGGTAAATAAATAGTTTCTTTTTTACTCTATTAAGTGCTGAGGTGGTCTGTTATCTCCCTAGCTGATATGGCCTCTTTCAAACTTTGAAAGTGAAGTCACTCAGTCGTGTCTGACTCTTTGCGACCCTATAGACTGTAGCCTACCAGGCTCCTCTGTCCATGGGATTTTCCAGGCAATAGTACTGCAGTGGATTGCCATTTCCTTCTCCAGGGGATCTTCCCAACCCAGGGCTCGAACCCAGGTCTCCCGCATTGTAGACAGATGCTTTACCATCTAAGCCACCATCCAAATTCTTTCAGACTTTAACTCCCTTCAACTCCCACCAATTAGAATACAATGGCCTACGTAAAATGTATATTTGACTACGTAAATCATTCATTCTTCATTTGGTATCCTCTACATGTCAGGTTCTGTGCTCAGTGCCAGGGAAATGAGAGCAAACAGCAGAGACAGCTCCACCCACAGGGAGCTTTCAAAGTTTTCTACCACCTTTGGAGTTAAAGACTAGGGACCTCCCTGGCAGTCCAGTGGTTAAGACTCGCCTTCCAGTGTGGGGGATGCAGGTTTGATCCCTGATGGGTAGCTAAGATCACACACGACTTGTGGTCAAAAAAACAAAATGTAAAACATAAGCAATACAGTAACAAATTCAAGGATGACTTTAAAAATGGTCCATATAAAAACAAACCAAAAAAGACATTGTCTTCTTTAAAAAAAATGATTAAATTTATTTACATGTAAATTTATTACAAGTAAACCATGTCTTACTTGGCAGCTTCCTCTCTGATATTCTCCATCTCTGAGATACTACACTACACTGTCCTTTTTGTCACCATTATTATTACGTCTTTATCCACAATGTTGCTTACCTGGATACCCTCCCTCTCTCACCGGCCAACATGCGATCATCATTCAAGACTCATGTATTCCATGACATCTGGGATTCCCCCACACCAAGTTGGGTGCTGCTGTGCCATGCTCCCCCATAACACTCAGTGGCTAGCCCCACCATGACACTTCGCCTTGTCTGTTCACGTGTCTGTCTCCCTAGCTACACTGGAAATTCTTAAGAGTCGTGGACTGTGTTTTTGTTCAGTCTCTCTGCTGCTAGGACTTTGCATTCTATCTGATGTATAGATGATGAATAACGTTAGCTGAATGAATGAACAAATAAATGAATGAGCATAGATGTGCAACCTAAATAGGAGTTTATGGAAATGGAAATAAGAAATGAATGGATAAATGAATGAGGTTGTGAATAAGGACTGTCCCAGTTTCTCTTTTCTCATTCAAGTTAATGGCTTTTCACTGTCTGTCTTAGGGGCACAGACATATCCTAGCCAAGCCAGACTGCCAGGAAGATAAATTTCTCTTCTCAGGGTGAGCAGGTCCTTTGGAGAAGTTTCATTTTAATTGGAAAATGGATTCATTCACTTCCTGGCTGGGACTCCTGGGTCAGTGCAGCACTACCCTGAACGTCTGCCAAGCATACTGGAGAGGGGGCTGAAGCGGGAAAAGTGCTCCATCAGATGTCGCGTGCTCTGGGACATCTGAGGACAAGCTGGTGGCAGATCCAGGCTGGCTTGCAGGGATGGCCTTCCTCTTTTTTCTCCAGTTTCCTTCAACCCAAACGTTACTTTTACCAACACATAAAGGATGTGTGTACTTCACGGGTCCATTTGGCCCTTCCTGGGGGACTTATCTGGGTGGGTGTGCGTGTGTGTGTGTAGAAAAAACCTAAATTTCCACTGACAGATGAATGGGTAAAGAAGATATGGTGCATATCATATGCATACATATATATATATATGTACATCATATATACACATATATATCATACGATATATATGTGTGTGGACAAGGTCCGCAACGGAGAAATCCCTTCACTACTCAAGCAGCAGATCAGAACTTCATGAGCTCTTCCTTATGATGGTACGTAACTGGCCAGCATCATAGAAAACATCCTTTCTAAGGAACACTTCTGCATCTTCTGTAAAGAGTCCTTACAGAGGGCACTGGACACTATAAGGATTTTATGGCCTGGCCCCAGGCTTCCCTTTAGCCTCATCTCTCAATACATTTGCCTTTCAACACCTCCCCTCCCCACCGTGTCCCTGATTCCTCAAACTGACTGATGCAGTGGTAGCTCTAGGAAGACAATGTTCTACTCCGCACAGAGGTGCCTTTGCACTCTCCACTGCTGCTTCTTCACAGACAGACTGCAAGAGTGAAAATCCCAGATCTAATGCATCACGGCCTTGGGAGAGCTACTTAACTAGCCTTCACTTCAATCTCTCTGTCCATGGTGACTACAGAGGGCACAGCACCGCCTTGACCACACAGCTACTGAGAGAACAATGAGCAAGTGTATGTCAAGTGTCCAGAACAACATCTGGCGCAGAGTAACCACTTCTTAAGTGATTTCTGTATTAGTTAGAATGTCTGTTCCACCACATTTCCTTTTCCAGGAAGGACCACGGGCTTTGGAGACTGACACACTTTAGTTTAAACCTTGTTTCTCCCAAGGGAACCCTCCTACACTGTTGTAGGAATGTAAATTGGTACAGACACCATGGAAAACAGTATAGAGGTTCCTCAAAAAGCTAAAACCAGAGTTACTATATGATCCAGCAATCCCACTCGTGGGCATATAGTGACAAAACTATAATTCAAAAGATGCACGCACCCCAATGTTCATTGTAGCACTGTTGACAATAGCCAAGACAAGGAAACAAGATAAATGTCCACTGACAGATAAGTAAAGAAGATGTGGTACATATATACAATGAAATACTCCTCAGTAATACAAAAATAATGTCATTTGCAGCAACATGGATGTAATTAGAGATTAGTATACTAAGTGAAGTTGGACAAAGAAAGACAAATAGATGGTATCACATATGTAGGATTAAAAATATGACACAAATGAACTTATCTACAGAACAGAAACAAACTTAGAAAAAGAGAACAGATTTTTGGTTGCCAAGGGGGAAAGAAGATGGGAGAGAGATACATTGAGTTTGGGACTGGCAGAGGCAAAATATTACACACAGAATGGAAAAACAACAAGGTCCTACGGTATAGCACAGGGAACTGTATTTGACATCCTGTGATAAACCATAATGAAAAAGAACATTTAAAAGAATATTTATATATGTGTATACATATATATAGAGAGAGACACACATATATATCACCGAATCACTCTGCTGTACAGCAGAAATTAACACACTGTAAATCAATTATACTTTAATAAAATACATTTTTAAAATAATAAAAGAATTTTTTAAAGCTAGGTTCTCCTACTTGCTAATTATATTACTTCTGAACAGTAGTCACCTACTATCTCTGGGTCTCCCTTTGTTCATTTACAGCAATGTTTAACTTGCCCTGTTAGTAGGATTCAATTCAATGAGGTTATACATGTCACAATGTTCATCCTGGCACAATCACAAGTAAATGTTAGTTTCCCTCACAATCCTTACTTTTCTTAAATTATATGGGACCAATCCATCTCTCTTATTAGACTGCTGCTGCTAAGTCGCCTCAGTCGTGTCCGACTCTGTGTGACCCCATAGACGACAGCCCACCAGGCTCTGCCGTCCCTGGGATTCTCCAGGCAAGAACACTGGAGTGGGTTGCCATTTCCTTCTCCAATGCATGAAAATGAAAAGTGAAAGTGAGGTCGCTCAGTCATGTCTGACTCTTCGCGACCCCATGGACTGTAGCCTACCAGGGTTTTCCGTCCACGGGATTTTCCAGGCAAGAGTACTGGAGTGGGATGCCATCACCTTCTCTGTTTCTTATTAGACACTTAGGTCCTTTTAAGAAGAGATCATAATTTACTCGTCCATGTCCCTGAGATAACATGAAATAATGATTTCTTAAAGGAAATACTTATTGACCACGCAATGGTTTGTCCATAAGTACCAGTTTGTGGCTAGGTGTGTGCTACACATGAAGGTAACCATAGATGAAAGGCAGGAATATACTGGTCCTAATTCTTAGGTTGCTTATTGGCTGGGTGGAGCAAAGAGTCTGCATAGGAAACACTCAGCAGGGATGGATAAGTAGCAAAATATAATTCTTAAGTTTGAAAACATCTGATTTATAAACTGAGGATGCTGCATGGTCATGAAAGCAAGGCACTGCTGTGGGCAGGCAGCAGAGGGGTGGTATTACTTGCGAGGGAGAATCTGACCTCAGTGTGGAGAGAAGGCAAAGACTAAGGAAGACAGGATGGAGAACAGTCCGGCTACAGTGATGGCTTGAACAAAGTGCAGGAAGCAGCAGCAACACTATCCATGGTCATGGGAGAGGAATGCCGGGAAGGTCAGGCTGAGAGACGTGTGCCAAAGCGGAGGAAGAGGGAAATTCATATTAGATGCTCAAGTCAGAAGACAATGGGGGCCACCCTGAGTCCTGAGCAGGGGGTGAGTTGTGGACCCAGTTTTAGGAAGGGGAGGATAGCAACAACATGGAGGGAAGTCTGGAGGGGAGGGAGAGGCAGGAGGACCAGCTTCCATATACTTTTCTGACACAGAAGGAAGAGAAAGAGCAGAGGAAAAGGAAGAGGAAGGAAGACGAAGGCCAAAGAGCAGAGAAGATGAGCAAGAAGGAAAGTGAAACAAAGGAAAGTAGAAGAAAGGAAGGAAGAAGAAAAAGACAAAAGCAAAAGACAGAGAGAAGGGGAAGCTAAGATGAAGGGAAAGAACAGGTTAAACATGAGAAGCAAATAAAATGAGAAGGACAGAAAAGCAGCAAAGTGAAAGATGCGTGGAAAAAAGAGCAGGGCCACAACAACGGCCCCAGGACGAGACAGAGGTGGACAGGGAAGGGCAGGAGCCGGAGCCCCGCGCGCGGTCTGCAGCCGCTTCTCCTCTCAAGGAATGAAGTCATGGCTGATGTCACCGCCTCTGAGTCACACACCCACCAAGGAGGTGGACAGCCCCCGCTGTTCCATCCCACCCTCCCAGACAACAGGGGCTCATTCCCTGCGTTGTGCTCTGGGACACTGTCTAGTCTGGTCCTGCGAGGACTGAAATGAGCAGGGTTCTCCTTGGGCCCAGGGAGGACACTGCAGCCGCAGGAGGACGCCAAGCCTGTCACTATTGGTCCAGGCCCTGCGGTGGGATGGTTAGAACAGGTGGAACAGGAATTTCTGACTTTCCTCTGACTGGGGCTAGGGCTCCATTCCATAATGTTTACAAAGGAAATTCCCATGATGAATAGTAGCGAATTCGCAAAAAGGCCTCAAAAGGTGCTTTTAGACTGACTCACAGAACTGCTTTCTCACGTTCGAGGCTCTCACCACGCTCCCACTGCAGCCCCAAGGAGGCCTGCTGTCCTCGGACGGCCAGACCCCTCCCTGCACCAGTCATCCACCCTGCCGAGTGCCCACTTCCATCAGCTCCCAGCCTACACGTCATCTCCTCCTGACTCCTCTCCCCTAACATGGGTGTATTTCCATCCTGCTTACAGAGCACTTGCCTTTATTTCTGTTCCTCTACTAGAATATGAGCTGCTTAAGGACAGGGACTCTGGTTTACTGCATTTAACCAAGTACCTGGAATAAAACACATTTTCAGTAAATATTTGCTGAATGAATGAATGTCCCTGGTCAACTCTGGAAGGAAGTGATGGGCACCATGCTAGCATTTTCAGACTTCTCTGAAATAGGGGCCCGCTCTTATAGCCATAGTCTTGAGAATGTTGCTTGCTGAAGACAGTACCCTAAAGCTACGTATAACAGTGCAAGTGAAATTGCTCTGGAAGCAGTTGCTTGGGGCATCTGAGGATGGATTTTCTCTCTCCCTGGGACTGTAAGCTGTTGTAGGAAGGGTAGAGGATTGAGTTAGCCTTGATTTAGATGCCCTGCTCTAACACTCACACTCAGCCTGTCCCCATTTGCTCAAACACAAATGACACCACCCATTCCCCAAGCCGTCCAGCAAGATTAAGCATAGCTTAAAGAAAAAAAAAAAAACAAAAAACAGTGCTTACCTCAAGAAAATGTGGATTTTTACTTTCATACTTAGCTTTCTTAACTGCATTTAGAGATAAGCATATGGAAAATAGACTTCATTAACCTCTTTTTTTTCCTAAAAATCAACTTTTTCTGTTCTAATCATCATCAGAAAATACATCACTACCACTAGCACTCTACAACTTACCAAATACCTTCTGATACAAAACATTGGTGTCAATACCTTTTATGGATAGGAAACTAAGGCCCATAAGTGAAATGAATTTCCCAAGATCATGCAGAGAGTAAGATGAAACCCTAGCCACTTGAACTCCAAACCTAGTATTTCTTCTTTGCTGCCCCAGTTGCTGCCTCCCAAGACATGGGAGGTGCTCAATAAATACTTGCACAGTGATTCACTCCCTTTCTCAGGTCCATGGGCTGGTCTCTGACCCCTGGCCAAAGCCAGACCACATGGCCTCACGCCAAGACAACTGCAGTAGGCTTCACTCTGGTCCCGATTCTCTCCCTGTCTATCTTAGGCTCACAGAACGCCAGCACTGAAAGAGAACTTCAGGGGTCATGGAGAACAGCTGTTCCCAAATGCCAGACCCTGACTGCTGCTAGCCCTTGACTGGTCATTTTCGCTAATCAGTGGTGAACAATACCAATAGAGAAGATGAAATCCTTATTATTAATAATACCATGAATAATTGATTGGTAAAAAGATCTCATGTCCTGGTAGCTCACTTTGCTTTTCTTGGGCAAGGTCCAATACTCTACACATGCAACATTACTGGGAGAAAAACACTGATCTGTGCCATTACTCCGCTCCTTAAGCAAAGACTGAATGAGAGACAAACAGGCCAGCCACTACCTGGGCAGCTTCTATTTCCCTCTGAACACTCCCTAAGTGAAAACTGAAGTCGCTCAGTCCTGAAAGACTCTTTGCGACCCCCTGGACTGCAGCCTACCAGGCTCCTCCATCCATGGGATTTTCAAGGCAAGAGTACTGGAGTGGGTTGCCATTGCCTTCTCTATCATTACTCCCAGACAAAACCAATTAGATCATATCCTCTTATTTACAATAAGCAGTGAGCACTTCTCAAATAATGCAGAACATTGATTTCCAGGTATTTATCTCTGTATGCTATTTATCCAAATAGATTTATATTGGAATTGAGCACTTTAGAAATGTATTAATAGCAAAAATACATTAAACACTCATAATTGGACCACATATGGCTTTCCTTGTCTTCTATATAGATATACTTACTCATTCATTAATTCCCTAGTCTTGTGTTTTTGAGCCAGAAGACACTGACTATTGAGAAGACAGAGCCTGGAAACCAGACTAAAGCAGCTTTTTGAGAGGGTGTGGGTAGGAGTACTGATGAGGCTGTAGAGCTGAGATCAGACTTTCTTTTATTACTGAGGTCGTGCCCAAGTTTCACCTAATCCCCAGCCTCTCCATACATACAAAGATTCAGAGACGTGGGCTTTCATGCAGATCCTGGAATCCCTTTATCATTTAACCAGCAAAGTGGCCACAGCTTTATGCATAGAGACTGGCCTCCAGTGAGGTCTTAGCTACAGAAGTACTGCCAGGACCCCCAGGTTCAGAACAGTTAAGGAAGTAGTTGAGTCATTTATTCATTTTTTCCAACCACAAACATTTCAGGTGAATGCAAAGAGAAGGAAGAGGCCAGACTTTTGGGAGGTAACTTCATGTGCTGGACCACAGAGAAAAAAAAGAGAAATGGGTTGGAGCTTGTGTAGTAGAGGAAACCTCAGATTTCACCCAGTTTCAAGCATGATTCTTCAATCATATGTCTAAATTAGGAGAACTTTTTATTCTAGAGTTCATATTTATCTTAAAAATTTGAGTTAGACAAAATGCTATCTGGGATTTGAAGCTTAAAAGAACTAGCTCTCTTTAGTATCTCATCCGTAGACATGGGGCGGGGGGAGGGGGGGCGGAGATGGGCGGCGGAGGGCGCATTGCCTGATAGAGGCTGGAGTTGACCAAATAACCTTTCAGTTCAGTTCAGTTTAGTCGCTCACTAATGTACAACTCTTTGCGACCCCATGAATCATAGCACACCAGGTCTCCCTGTCCATCACCAACTCCCAGAGTTCACTCAAACTCACGTCCATCGAGTCCGTGATGCCATCCAGCCATCTCATCGTCTGTCGTCCCCCTCTCCTCCTGCCCCCAATCCCTCCTGGCATCAGAGTCTTTTCCAATGAGTCAACTCTTCGCACGAGGTGGCCAAAGAACTGGAGTTTCAGCTTCAGCATCATTCCTTCCAAAGAAATCCCAGGGCTGATCTCCTTCAGAATGGACTGGCTGGATCTTCTTGCAGTCCAAGGGACACTCAAGAGTCTTCTCCAACACCAGCGGAAAAACCATAGCCTTGACTAGATGGACCTTTATTGGCAAAGTAATGTCTCTGCTTTTCAACATGCTGTCTAGGTAGGTCATAACTTTTCTTCCAAGGAGTAAGCATCTTTTAATTTCATGGCTGCAGTCACCATCTGCAGTGATTTTGGAGCCCAGAAGAATAAAGTCTGACAGTGTTTCCACTGTTTCCCCATCTATTTCCCATGAAGTGATGGGACCAGATGACATGATCTTAATTTTCTGAATTTTGAGCTTTAAGCCAACTTTTTCACTCTCCTCTTTCACTTTCATCAAGAAGCTTTTTTAGTTCCTCTTCACTTTCTGCCATAAGGGTGGTGTCATCTGCATATCTGAGGTTATTGATATTTCTCTCGGCAATCTTGATTCCAGCTTGTGTTTCTTCCAGCCCAGCGTTTCTCATGATGTACTCTGCACAGAAGTTAAATAAGCAGGGTGACAATATACAGCCTTGACGTACTCCTTTTCTTATTTGGAACCAGTCTGTTGTTCTATGTCCAATTCTAACTGTTGCTTCCTGACCTGCATATAGGTTTCTCAAGAGGCAGGTCAGGTGCTCTGGTATTCCCATCTCTTTCAGAATTTTCCAGTTTATTGTGATCCACAGTCAAAGGCTTTGGCATAGTCAATAAAGCAGAAATAGATGTTTTTCTGGAACTCTCTTGCTTTTCCAGTGGATGTTGGCATTGATCTCTGGTTCCTCTGCCTTTTTTAAGAACCAGCTTGAACATCTGGAAGTTCACGGTTCATGTATTGCTGAAGCCTGGCTTGGAGAATTTTGAGCATTACTCTACTAGCGTGTGAGATGAGTGCAACTGTGTGGTAGTTTGAGCAGTCTTTGGCATTGCCTTCTTTAGGATTGGAATGAAAACTGAAATAACTTTTACTTCTTCTTAAATCCATTTCCTAGAGTTAGAAAACCCAGGTTTTTGCATTCCAGCACTGCCAGAAGTCATAGTTCCAGGAGGTGGTAATCCATCTAACTCTCTCCATCCTCAGCTTCTGTATCTTCAAAGTAAGTGATAACATCTATTTCACAGGATTTTCAGATGAATTAACTGAGATAGCAGACTTAAGAGCATATGGCAGAATATTCAATAAATTCTAGTGCAGGTGTCAATAATGTTCATGGATAGCAATCAAACAGGGTCAATATCTTGAATAATATTGATAAGCATCTCAAAAAAGTAAGGGGTTTTAATATTCCAAAATGCTTTCACAAGTGTAATAATGTCTTGTGCGTGCATGCTAAGTTGCTTCAGTCATGTCCAACTCTTTGCAGCCCTGTGGTCTGTAGCCCACCAGGCTCCTCTGTCCACAGGATTCTCCAGGGAGAATACTGGAGTGGGTTGCCATGCCCTCCTCTAGGGGATCGTCTCCACCCAGGTATCGAACCAGTGCCTCTTGTGTCTCCTGCATTGGCAGGCGGGTTCTTTACCACTAACACCATCTGGGAAGCCCAACAGTGACGCAGCCTATTCTAAAAACTTAAGATGGCCTGATTGGGTGGACAGAAGGACAGCTGGATGGACATACACATGATAACCAAGTACAGTACAGTATTAACAATAGAATCCAGGTCAGAGTTCTCTGTGTTCATTATAAAACTGTTTCTACGTCTCTGTATGTTTGACAATTTTGACAATGAAGTGTTGAGGAAAAATGGCTTTCACAGCCTTTTACACTTGATCCTAGACTTGGGAGCCCCTTGTGATAAAGGATGCTCTTGGCTTCCACTCTGCCTCCCCATCAACAGGCATGGTGCCTTTCTCACAGTATTTACTAGATGAATGATTGTTTCACTGATTAAATGAATATAGTCCTACAATAGCAGAACAGTTATTCTCATTTTGAAGACAACAACAGAACAACAACAAAAGAAAATAAAACCAACCTGTATGTTCAGAGAAATGAGACGTATTACTTCAAAAGAATGCTCTGACTTACATCTTTCCTGACTTCTGGCCTGCCTCCTCCCTTTTCCTAATTAACATCCACCTATCCTGGGCCTCCAGATTTCCAACGGAACAGTTCACCTCAAAGAAGCTGATCATGTTAATGAGTTCCTATATATCACAACAAGCATTAAATGCACTGTCTTTTTTAGCATATTTTCTAAAGACAGTTCTTTCCTCCAATAGATGTGACCTCCATTTTAATCTGGTGAGAAAAGAATTTTGTTCAATCTTTGTCTTGCATCGAAAATCATACCATGTAGGCATAAGGCCAGTGGAACATAGCAATTGTTCTCTCACTTCTCTGTATATTCCTAGAAGTAGTTGATATCTCTACACAGTTGTCAGGATGGCTGGCAGCAAGGAAGCTGGGGACAGGGGCTTTGCTATTTATTTCAGCCATAAGTCTGCCTTAGACCAGAAAACAAGGAATCATTTGGAAAATATTTATTGGGTATGTTTTCAATGCCAAGCACCACGTTTGGGTAAGGGGAGGAAACAGTCAGGTATGGAAAGAGATTTGGTACCTACTTTTACGGAGCTCAGAAACCACCAACCGAAATGAGAAAAGAACATGATGCACCAGATGACAAACAAACAAAATACAAGACAGAATTTAGGGCCAGAAGCACCTTCATGAAAACTCAAGCTTGATACCTGTGGACAAGGCACTGCATCTGTTTGAGGCTTATTGTGTTTATCTATAAAATGCAGCAAATGTTCAATATTTAACTCACAGGGCCATGTCATCAATCAAATAAAGAAAGCACAGGTTCAAGCCATAGAAGCTGTAAAATACAGTATCATAACAATAGCTGACGTTTATTAAATGTTATTAGGGATCAGGCCAAGTCCTTCTTGTTTAAAAAAATTTGGTCTGCTTTTTAAAATCACTTTGTTGGACTATAAAACTAAGAGAATACAGCACATAGCTGGCATAAATCAAATATGCAAATGCAGGGATAAGGAAAAGATTCACTGTCCAGGTAAATGAAGACAGGCCATCAGCCTCAACACTCCATATATTTCAGTTACAAGTCCAGTTTATGGGAAGACCACCCTGGAGAGAAAATCCACAACAGATGCCCTAACACCAGCTAACAATACGGTCGGCCGTGCTCAAAGGCTGGGAGAAATCTGGTCCAAACGTAATATGGCCCTAGTATAAACACTCTAAAAAAGAGCTTGTTTGATTCAGATGATGTGTCTTGGATTTTCTTGGGGATGAAAGAAGCAACACAAAGGGGTTAGTCCCCTCAGAGTACAAAGACAAGGAGAGAAGCACAGAGGAGTTACTGCCTCTATCTGGAGGCTTCACTTAACACAAAATATGCAGTGACTTGAGGTGACAGGCTGCAGCCAAGGGGTGGCTCTAGGGTGGAAAGGAGCAGTAATACTCCAAACTTCCTTTTCTACAACAGGGAAGAGAAAAGTAACATATGCTCGACATGCAGTGATCTTTACTTTGGAACAGAACTATCTGAACAGACACACCCAGCAACCAAAAATGGCATGACAATTGATTTAGTCCATCCATCCATTAAAATATTTACTGAGTTATCAGTGTTAGACACAAAGCAAAGCAATGCCCCAGACATCACAGACGTGAAAATAAATGAGGTGCAATAATAGTTTAATAAATTCCAGGGTGGGGATAAGAGGAAGATGCCATAGGCGGGGCAGAGGGCTGGACTCTAATCAACACTCCATGGTGAAAGTCAAAGAAGGCTTCTTGGAGCTTGAAAAATTGGTATAAATTTCCCCACNTTTCAACTTTAGCATCAGCCCTTCCAAAGAACACCCAGGACCGATCTCCTTTAGAATGGACTGGTTGGATCTCCTTGCAGTCCAAGGGACTCTCAAGAGTCTTCTCCAACACCACAGTTCAAAAGCATCGATTCTTCGGCACTCAGCCTTCTTCACAGTCCAACTCTCACATCCATACATGACCACTGGAAAAACCACAGCCTTGACTAGACGGACCTTTGTCGGCAAAATAATGTCTCTGCTTTTGAATATGCCTTCTAGGTTGGTCATAACTTTCCTTCCAAGGAGTAAGCGTCTTTTAATTTCATGGCTGCAATCACCATCTGCAGTGATTTTGGACCCCCAGAAAATAAAGTCTGACACTGTTTCCACTGTTTCCCCATCTATTTCCCATGAAGTGATGGGACCAGATGCCATGATCTTCGCTTTCTGAATGTTGAGTTTTAAGCCAACTTTTTCACTCTCTTCTTTCACTTTCATCAAGAGGCTTTTGAGTTCCTCTTCACTTTCTGCCATAAGGGCGGTGTCATCTGCATATCTGAGGTTATTGATATTTCTCCCAGCAATCTTGATTCCAGCTTGTGCTTCTTCCAGACCAGTGTTTCTCATGACGTACTCTGCATATAAGTTAAATAAGCAGAGTGACAATATACAGCCTTGACGTACTCCTTTTCCTATTTGGAACCAGTCTGTTGTACAGATGGTTTAAGGAAATAATCCCAGCGGAGGCGGGGGTGGGGGGAATCCCATGCTAAATAATGAAGTGCTGTCGACCAGAAAGGATAGAATACCTGGAACTGTAAGATTATTTTTTAATGGAAAAGTACTAAGAAGTAATAAAAGTCTGAGCACTGTGCTGTAACAGTAGCAAACTATTCCAACCATGGATAGTATCTCATTATTGTGTTTTGTAATAATATATGCAGCCATTTTTTCCTATACTGCAAATTTCTTAAAACAAATGCATTTTAAGACTGTAGAGCCTCATTTTTTCCCTTTAACATTGCAGTGTAAACTTTGTCGTTGCTATACAAATATTTATTATCTACCCAGTACATGTGCCAGAAGTATTTTTTTTTCCCAAAGTCATAACATAGATCATGTCACACCCATGTTTAAAATCCATCAACCATTTCCCACTGCTCTTAGAATAAAATCCAAATTCCTGCCAGTGACCTCAAGGCTGTGTAGGGTCTGGCCCTTGGTCACTTCTCTAACCCCCCTTCTGCCCCTGTCTGCCTTGCTCATACCCTGCCCCTGGCCCTGCTGACCTAGGTGGACCTCATAGGTGCTTCTCTCCCCTCACTAAGTCTGCTGCTCTGCTTCCTGAAAATCTCATCATTCTTGTCAACCAAAACCTCCCAAGAGAACACACCAGCCATGCCAAATCTGTTCACCTGCGTTTCTTCCTTATAGCATTTTCCAGGAAACAAAATCACTTTGCATATATATTTGTTCTATTTTCTGTCTCTCTACACTAGAATCTAAGTTCCCAGAAGCCTACACAGGGAGCTCATCTATCTTGCTCACCTTGGCATCCCCAATACTCATTGCACAGGAAACACTCAACCAATACATTGCAAATGAAAAAAAAAAAATGATCCCAGTACCCATTGTTCCCAGCCTCAGATGCTCCTGAAGTTATCACATCCAAGTTTCTTCCCTGAACTAGTTTATCCAAACCCTGGAAGGCAAACATTTGAAGAAGCAGTAGAGTGAAATGGTGATAAGCCCATTCTATGGCATTCTGAAATGCCAAGGTTCAAATTCCAACTTTGCCATTTATTAGCTGAATAACCTCAGGCAAGTTGTTTAATATTTCTGAGGCTATTCTGTCATCTGTAAAAAATGAGACTTACTTCCTAGGGTGGTTGTGAAGATCAGATAAGGTTAACTGGGTGAAACGCTTAGACAAGTGCTGGATATATAATAGGCACTATGCGCATTTTAGCTACTGATTTCCTCTATTTCCTGTTGCTGTTGTTCAGTCGCTCAGTTGTGTACGAATCTTTGCAACTCCTTGGACTGCAACACACCAGACTTCCCTGTCCTTCACCATTTCCTGGCGCTTGCTCAAACTCATGCCCATTGAGTCAGTGATGCCACCCCACCATCTGATTCTGTCATCCCCCTCTCCTCCTTCTGCCTTCAATCTTTCCCAGCATCAGGGTCTTTTCTAAAGAGTCAGCTCTTCACATCAGGTGGCCAAGCATCAGTCCTTCCAAAGGATATTAAAGACTGATTTCCTTTAGGATTGACTGGTTTGATCTCCTTGCAGTCCAAGGGACTCTTAAGAGTCTTCTCCAAAACCACATCCATTCCTTTATTCTGTTCTTATTGCTTAGTTCAAAAAGGCTATAACTTTGTGAAGGCAGAGATCACTGTTTTTGTGAAGGCAGGAGCCCATAGGAAGGGAATAGAGGATGGAGCTGTTTGTATGGTTTTTGATGTACATATACTTACATGATATGAGGCCAGGGGTAAGACATTTAACCTTTTGGGGGGCCTCAGTTTCCTCATCTATGGGCTTCCCCAGTGGCTCAGCAGTAAAGAATCTGCCTGTAGTGCTAGGAGACTCAAGACATGTGAGTTCGATCCCTGGGTCGAGAAATTTCCCTAGAGGAGGGCATGGCAACCCACTCCTATATTCCTGCCTCGAGAATCCCATGGTCAGAGGAGCTTGGCAGGCTACAGTCCATAAAGTCACAAACAGTCAGACACAACTGAAGCAACTGAGCACGCATGCGTCTTCCTCATTTATAAGAAATGATAAATCTAACCACAAGATAATATAAAAATTAAATAATCACTGTGGAATAAAATAACTCTGGGGCTGTAAGCATTGGCGAATTTTAGGAGAAACATGTACCAGATATTCAGTGAGTCACTCTGCTTTGCAGTTCAAAGCTGGCTGCCTCCTGGTACAGGTATCATACATAGGATATGGAGGATTCAGATAAATGAATGACTCTGAAAACATGTTTTATACTCTTCTACTATTTTCTGTGACTGTTGATTTGCCTGACAATTTTGTGGTCATTTTTAGATGCTTTCTTTAGCTATTATTCAAACAGGGAAAACATGCAACTCATTACACTCAGTGATTGAAATAAGATATTCTAGTGTCTAACATTCTCTCAATTGGCTATAGAATGACATATCCATCAGTAGAGACAAATATTTTAAAACACAGTGGAAGTGAGAATTAAACTACTGTTTGAATATCTACTGTATATTTTACAAATATCTGACTAAATTACAATTAATTCCACAAGGCTGATATTATTGTCATTAATCATTTGACAGCTATGCATGCTGAAAATCACAGACATTGATTTAGTCAAAGGTCATGCAAAACTGGTAAATGCTGTAGAAAGATTTAAATCAAGTGTCATTTGCCTTCAAATCCAGTACTTGTTGTTGTTACACAAGTTCTACCTCTCAAAGTTCCTGTCTTGTATTAGCTCTACTGCAAAGACCTGATGAATGTAGGTAAATAATATCAAGACCTATGCATGCATTTAAAGCCAGAGTAACTAACTAACTATAGTTTCCACTATATTGTCATCAAAAAAGAAATGCTCCATTTTTAAGAAAGAAACTGACACTGTTCATCTTTCATAAAATTTCAAGACAAGAAACCTGAAGAAAAGAAAATAGATCTTACTATACAATCAAAGGGAATAGAAGAATAAGGCTGGTCAAGGCACTTATTGTGCAAGCCTCTCACTGTAATGATCAGGCTTTCCTGAAGTCTTAACAGTTTTCTTTTCAATAGTTCCTACTGCAAAGCATTCAACTGACACCTTGCACAGCTAGCAGGAAGTTATCAAACCACCTCTCTGGGCATCCAAACTCCCTGGTTGCTCCCAAGAACCTACATACACGGGAAAAAGCACATTAGAACCAATCAGAGCATCACTTACTCATTTTCCCAATGTTACCAAGAGAACAGAAGCAGAAGGGTATGGACTAGGGAAATGAAAGGGACAGATATGTGTTCTAAACCCATCAACAAAATTCTCTGACATTCTAGCCAGTTGCTTCCAGACTTTCAGAATGAACAATGAAAACTGCAAACTATAAAATGATTAGCTTTCTGCTCTGCTGACAATGGCAAAAAGAGGAAATGAGTTAAAAGAGGGGTTGGAAAATCTCCATGCATCCTCTACAGGCCACTTAATTATCTTCCATTAACACTGAGCTGTCAGGATCGGCATCAGCCCGTTAACTTACTTGACCTTCCTCAGCCTGCACCTCGTTACCCTACAATGTTTCATGTTTATAAAGATAGGAGACTCCAGCTGTTCCAGCCTGAGAGAACTTAATTTACATTTGGCCTTCATTAAGATGAGAGTCAGAATCATTGAGACCAAATGGAGAAGCCAGACTGCTGGGGGTTATGAAAAATTCAAATGGCATTTTTCCTTTTATCTGACAATTCTTATTAAGGAGACATACGTCAACCTAAAACACATAAACCTTAAATGAAAAAGACACGATTAAAATTCCATATTGCAAAACTAGGACCCAAGTGGCTTTGCCCATGAGCCATGGTGGTCCTAGTACATCACTTCTGTCTTCTGGGAAGTCTGAACTCCAAATTCTATCCAACTGCCTTTGAGATTCGATTCCAGGCTTAGCACAAGGAGCGCATGAATGACAGCAATACTGGAATGAGTGGTCAGCTCTGACTCCTCCACCTAAGCTCACCCCTCATGGCCAATCAGCCTCAATGTCCTGCTGACATTAATCCCTAACAGTTTTGGGAACCTGTCTCCTCTCCATCCCACAGTGCCTAATTCAGGTCTCATCACTTCTCACTTGGAGAACTGTAAGAGCTCCTTATCGTCCCACTCAAGTCATTCAAAAAATATTTATTGAGTACCCATTATGTGCCAGGCATTTGATTAAGTATAGGGACACAGCAAGGAACAAACTGGACATCACCTCCATCTTCTTGTGGATTACAATGGTTGGAAGGGGTGAGCTTTATACAAATCATTATACAAATGGACATGTCATTCCAATTTATGAAAGATATAATGAAACAAAATTAAGAATAAAAAGACAGGGCTTCCTTGGTGGTCCAGTGGTTAAGAATCCGCCTGCCAACGCAGGAGACACAGGTTTGAACCTCAGTCTGGGAAGATCCCACATGTCTCGAGGCAGCTAAGCCCGTGCACCACAGCTACTGAAGCCCAAGTGCTCTAGAGGCCATGCTCCATAACAATAGAAGAGGCAATGAGAAACCCGAATATTGCAACTAGAGAAAGCCTGCACGAAGCAACCAAGACCCAGCTCAGCCAAAAATAAATCAATTAGTGTTTTAAAAAAGAGTAAAATGACAAAAGACCTCTGATTTACTTAAGAGTCAGAAAAGGCTCTTTAAATACGTGACAGTAAAACTGAGATTTACATGATGAGTCAGAATCAATGGTGAGCAGAGGGAAGAATATTCAATCAGAAGGCACAGCGTCATTTAAGACCAGGGATCAGCAAACATTTTCTATACTGATCCAGAGAGTAAACATTTTTAGCTTTGCAGGAAATGCAATCTCCATCTCAAATACTCAGATCTACTACTGAAGTACAAAAGTACCCCAGACAGTACATAAACAAACAATGTGGCTGGCTGCCAGTGAAACTTCATGGCCACCAAAGTCTTAATTTCATCCCATTTTCACCAGTCACAGAACATGACTCTCCCTTAAATTCTTTTTCAACATTTGAAAAGGTAAAAGCCATTCTCAGCTCCCAGGACATCCAAACACAGGCAGCAGGCCAGATTTGGCCCATGGCCATAGTTGGCCAACCCCTAGTCAAAGACTCTGAGATGGCAAAGACCTGGAGTGACTGAGGCATCCTATGGATGCCTGGAGAGAACAAAGTGAGGGACACACAGTAAGCAGCGGGGTGAGGTCAAAATGATGTCCTACACCATCTTCTGAGCCAGATTACAGATTTTGGAGCTTATCCTAAGAGTGCATCAGAAAAATTAGAAAACTGATTCTTGGGGAATTCTCTGGTAGTCCAGTGGTTAGGACTTGGCAAGTTCACTGCCAGGGCCTGGGTTCAATCTCTGTAGAGAACTAAGATCCCACAACCTATGTGGCATGGGCAACAAATAATTTTTTTTTTTTTTTAAAGAAAACTAGTTCTTACTCCCCACCACACACAGATTTTCTTACTCCTAATCCAATCTTTTCACCCTGCCCAAGGTATCTAGGATATTTCCTCCCTTGGCTAACAACCATCCCTAATCTCTCTCACCAAACAGGCCCTTAACAAATTAAGCCTAGGCTACTTACCTGGTCTCATTTCCTACTACTCTCAGGGAAGCATCCCAGGCTCCTGTCCTGGGGCCTAGGTACCTTACAATAACAAAAAACAGTCTCTCTAGAATATCCTTCTTTTCTTCTCTACTAGGCAAAACCTCCAGTCATATCTTGAGGCTCATCTCAAGTACCTTGTCTAGGAAGCAAATTATTTTCCCCAAAAGCACTTTTCATATTCCTGTATCACAGTGCTCAGCGCATCTTCTGCTGGCTCTGGGTCCATGTTTCTAGCCTCCTTATGCTTCCCCACCACTGTTCCCCCTGGACACTGTGCCCCTCGAGGGTAAGGCTGAGTCCTCCTTGTATCCATGCCCCCGTGCCTACCATACTGCCAGTTGATGGCAAACCACAAGTAAGATTTGACAAATTAAGGAATGAATGAAGAGTAAACACCTAGCAATCCTGTAAACTTGCATAGTCTCATGTTCTGATGTTGAATGTGCTGTTGAACAGTAGTGAAGCTATGTGTATGCGTGTATGCTAAGTCGCTTCAGCTGGGTACAACTCTTCACGATCCTACGGACTGTAGCCCGCCAGGCTCCTCTGTCCACGGGATTTCTCCAGGTAAGAATAGTGGAGTGGGTTACCATTCCCTCCTCCAGGGGATCTTCCAGACCCAGGGATCAAACCTGTGTCTCTTACATCTCTCGCATTGCCAGGTGGGTTCTTTACCACTAGCGCCACATGGGAAGCAGTAATTCCCTATGTCTCAGTTCCCCATAGGCCCACTAAAAAGAAGGAACTGCTTCCCACTTCTCCATATATGGATGCTTTTCAGGATATAAGAGTATAAAAGCCTTTCGAACCAAAAGTGGTTTTGTGAATCTGCAGGTAGTAACATCAGCACCACCTGGGAACTTGTTAGAAACCCAAATTCTCAGGTCCCATCTCAGGGTTACTAAGTCAGAATTCACAGTTCAGTAGGTGATTCATTTACACATTAAAGTTTGAGAAGCTACAAAGCCACTGGCATGCTTTAAGGAGAAGATGCAAAAACTGATTTTAGAAGTTGTTTTGCTTTTGAATTTGCAAACACAGTAAAACCAAAGGATTCTCAGCAAGGATTCCCTGGGTATGCTTACCAAAAAATAAAAATCAGTGTAAAAAATCTGAAGCACAGGTTTGAAGCTCAATGTTCAGGTAGTTGAATACACAGTGAGGCACGGTTTAGAGCCTTACTCAGAAAATTCTGAAATGGAATCGACTAAATGAATGGACAGATGGATGGTCAGTCTTAGGTCATAATCACAGCCAGGCAATCTAGATATTATTTTCTGGGGGTTTTATTTAGCTTACTTTGATCTCAAGCACATAGGTAAATATCCAGACAAGCTTATAATTGCATGTATATTAAGATATCCTGGGATACAAAGCACTAAGCTGGCTACAAACCAGGTGCTCAGGAAGGTGCTGGTATTGCACCAATGGCCACCTGTCCCATTCTCCTCACCTGAATTTAGAATGGCTCTTTCTCACCTATGGCCAACAAGGGTGACATGGCCAACCCATCTTTTCCTTTGTGCCATGTTTAGGCTGGCTTAAAGACCACCACCACCCCTGTTACTGGTACTTCCTGGACAGGCAAGCTTTAAAGAGGGTTTCAGCAGTGCATGACAAATGGAATGAGCTGGGATTAGAGACCAGGAGACGCCGGTTTACATTCTGGCTCTATCATCTGTTTGGGGAAGTCATATAACCCTCTCTCTCAGCCTCAGTTGCTTATGCCATCAAGCAGGCAGAGAGGTTGCTAGAATGAAATCAATTAAAGCCTATCAAACACAGAACAGAGTGTGGGGGCAGTGCAGGGCAGTTTAGCAATCTGATTTGTATTTCAGGATATTTTGGTATCCAGTTTTCAAAGTGACCCAATTCAACTCATTCACCTTCTAGACGGAAAAAGTGAAGCCTGGGATAAGAAATGCTTTGCTCAAAGTCATACAGTGTGATGCTAGTAGAGTCAGAATTAGGATCCTGAAACCCCGACTCCTTAAACGCTGTATTTTCAAACTCCTAGCAAATACAGACATCTTTCTGCAAATTCAAACTTACAAAATAGCTCAATATATTAAACAAGTAACAACCCAAGCCTGCCTTAATTATCAATATCCTTTTTGCTCATCTCTCTCTATCCCATGGTGGCAATCCAAGGACACCTTCTCAGTAGCCTGAAACTCCCCCAACCCCACATTTGAGTAATTGAAGAACCAACCCACCAGAGCCAGTAAATGAATCACTGTAGGTCTTACCCTTAGATAAATTCTCTTCTCACCAGAGCACTATGGGTTTTCAAGCCCTTACAGTTCCCAGAGGACCTGAACTTTCTCATGCATCCATGTCTACCAGGAACCATTAAGTTGACATCACCATTCTCTGCACTTCATAAATGATCCTAACATCTGGAAATGGGAACCACCTGCAAGTGCTTTGTCCAGAGATCACCTTATCATATAAGGACATGGAAACTGAAGTTCAGGTGAGATGAGAAAGGCATTCCATAAAATGCCACCAAGGTCAAACATTAATCATTGGGGGCTCAAAGTATGCAGAGAATGTTCCTGTTAGAAGATCAGGACTTGAATCCCAGCTCTGCCACTTTCTAACTGGAATGGTAATTAACCTCTGTGAACTGCAGTAGAGCACTGGATGTTATGAAAAATCAATTTCAGAGTCAGTTTTAGGTTCAGATTCTGGCTCTGTTGCATGCTTCCTGAGTCACTTAGGGTGAGCTGACAAATCTCTATTAGTTTTAGCTTTTACAAAACACATAAAAAAGAAAAAGAAAACTAGAGGGTTGCTGTTAATAAGATTAAGTCACTTAGGGTGAGCTGATGAATCTCTATTAGTTTTAATTTTTACAAAATTTCACATGCAAAAAAGAAAAAAAAAAACTGCTTTATAGGGTTGCTGTTAGGATTCAAATAGATAATCCCTGTCAAATACTTATCACAGTGCCTTGTATGAGTTAAGCAGAATGACTTAACTGCTACTGAATCAATAAAATGGGATCAACCTTCTGAGAGTTGCTGGAAAAATCCAACACAGCAGACTTGAGCAGGGTGCCTGGTACGGATAGATTCCCCGGAAGGAATCCTCTGCTATTATGAGCAATCTCTCCCCAAGCCTATGCACTCACCTCTTTCAGCCACAGAAGCTTTGGGGCCTGCATCTCCACAGACATTACGCCCCCGACGTACTGCAGGACGCTGTGCTTGGTCTCGTTGATCCGGTGGACCTGACTGACCGCCCGGTGATCCAGCCACATAATGATGTTTCGATGGGAATCCCCTAGCGAAAACAAGGAAAGGGAGGACACAGCTACATCCTTGTCATTCTAATTCAAGGGGGTGTTTGTGGATTCCCAAGGGCAGAAATTTTCACAATCGCTTCTGTAATTTCACACATCAACAGGGACCACCACCAGCACTGACGAGTGCATCCCACCCAAACCTCGGATCTCCCTTCCAGAGATGTACTCTTTGAATACAGTTCCAAGGCTAAATGTCTACACAAAAACCTAGTCAAGATTCACTGATTAATTATACAGTATCACCATTCATTCTCTCAACTTGTCCCCTCTCCTATCCCTTATATCTAAGAAAAACTTTCCTGGACATATACTCAAGCAAAGAACCAATGAAACAAGCCTAAACGATACTTCAGTTTTTTAAGGCATGCCTCCTGAAAATCAGGACATAGAATTTCAGGTAAAATTATCATATACATCTACATAATGGCTATTATCTGCTTACAGTCTCACTGCCTCTAGTCACTTTAATTAAAATTAGTTAATTTAAGTGCTTTTTCCTCACGTGGTTGGTTTTGTGGCGTGGGAAACACTGGAATATTTTTCTTCCATTTGGGGAACCAAGCAGACCTAACATGGAACGCTCTTTCAGTACAGAGATACTGAAAAAGTTGTGGAATTTTTCTCAGCCCGTGTTCTTCTCTATAAAATGGTGACGACGAGGCCTGGATGGATTAACTGAGATTTTTCGCTCATTGAACAAAAGATAATGTGCATAAAGATATGGCACATACTTGTCACATAGCAGACCCTCAAGAGGAATGTTTCATAGGAAGCCCGCCTCCTGCCTCTGACACCCTATAGCCCACAGAGGAGCTAGTTGTCCTTTGGCCCTCCCTCAGCCTTGTTAATTCATACTGCTGCTGCTGCTGCTGCTAAGTCACTTCAGTCATGTCCGACTGTGCGACCCCGCAGACGGCAGCCCACCAGGCTCCCCCATCCCTGGGATTCTCCAGGCAAGAATACTGGAGTGGGTTGCCAATTGATACTGCAGTGATGGGCAAGTTACTACTCTTCACAGCCCTCTGCTTCCTCCAATGGCAAAATGCAGAGAACAGCAATGAATATACCTGGCAGATTATAAACGGGAGAGAGAAAAAGGACTCCAGAGGACCTGAGCCAGGCACTTCACATATTATTTTATTTATTGGCAAAATAACTGCAGCTATTATATAATTTTGCTAAGAACAAATGTTTATAAAGGTGTGTGTGTGTGTGTGTGTGTGTATGTGTTGGCAGACCTGTGCTAAACATTTTTATACATTATCTCATTTAATCTTAAAAACAACTCTGAGATCTAGGTCATTTTCAATGACAAACTGCCTTCAGGCTTGAAGACCTGCCTGCTCTCTCATAGCTGAGAAAAGCACAAATGTGTTTTGAAAGTAGATAAATAAATTAGTAAAACAAGTTTAAACAAGTTTAAACTTGAGCTACACCAGTTGGGGTATTTTTAAACACAATATATATTGTTTGTTGTCGTGGGTATACACACTTGTGATAAAAGCACAGAAGAAAAGTGTAAACACCAACTACAGCAGAACCATCACCTGCTGGACAGAGGAGAGGAGGAAGGCATGGACTAAAGTGGTTTTTTCTTAAAAAAAAAAAAATTGTGGCAAATATGATAAAACTTCATCTGTTTATCCTCACACATATGTAGGAGGCTGTTATCTTATTTTCCTTACACTTCCATATATTTGAAAAAGAATTTTTAAGACATAACAAAAAAAGTCAACCTGAGAAAATATCTAAATTAGGTCATCTTTGAAATAAGCCAAGGCCTCAATCACTGATTTGCCTGACCAGAGAGATTTCAGGTCCCAAAAAGCTCCTCAAACAACATTAACACATTGAAAATAAAAGAAAGCACATGAAGCCTTCCATAGGCACATCTAAGATTTTGTATAAAGGGCTGAGTGGATTCTGCTACATAACAAAACCCATTACAGCTCAGGTTCTCAGCCCTAGTTGCACATTAGAATCTCCTGCTGCTGCTGCTGCTGCTGCTAAGTCGCGTCAGTCGTGTCCGACTCTGTGCGACCCCATAGACGGCAGCCCACCAGGCTCCCACGTCCCTGGGATCCTCCAGGCAAGAACACTGGAGAGGGTTGACATTTCCTTCTCCAATGCATGAAAGTGAAAAGTGGAAGTGAAGTCGCTCAGTCGTGTCCAACTCCCAGCGACCCCACGGACTGCAGCCCACCAGGCTCCTCCGTCCATAGGATTTGCCGGCAAGAGTACTGGAGTGGGGTGCCATTGCCTTCTCCAGGGATAGCTTTAAAAAATACTAATGTCCAGGTCCTATTCAAGAACCATCATGGAATCAGAATGTGGGTGTGTGAACACATATCATGCACACACGCACACACACACGCACACATGTGTGTGTGGGTGTTGGAAAGGATGGTAACAGTATCCCATCTTCAATATTGTACAGAATGTATTTGCAGCTGCTTTAAGACAAAAACACCTGTTGCTAAACTATTAACTGTAAAGACAGACTGATCAGCTTCTACTGCTCTGCGTGAAGAGGCTCTCAAAATGACATAATGAAGACTGTGCAGTCAACTACTTTATTCTATTTATTATGATTATTAATTAATAACATTCATTATAGACAACAACATGGACGTTAATCTTTCCAGCGCTTGTAGAAAAATACAAACAAATGACTCCACTGAAAGTTCACTTCATCTTTTATTAACCATTTGCTACATGCCAGACACAGTGCTGGGTGCTGAGACACCAAGAAGAATGTGCCACAGACCCTGCCCTTATGGAGCAGGTGGGTAAGTGGACAAAACAGGCCGTATGTAGTAATGACTTACAGGACAGAAGACCTGGACACGGTACACAGAAGAGGAGGGCACAGAGAAGGCCCCAGGTAGCGAAACCTGAGGCCGCACAGGGAGCTTCTGACAGGCAGGAAAGCTTTTGGTTAATTCTGGAAATGACCAGTCACTGGGTAGGCAGGTGAAGAAAGAGTGAGGGAAGAGGGACCACACAAGAGACAGCATGTGAGACCAACAGAGCACAGACCCAAGACGGCATCATATTTAATACAACTGGAAGCAATCTAACAGAGAAGAATTAGGGTTACACAGTTTACCCTTGGGCAAATTATTCATCCCTGTATTCATTCAATTAATACTGTGAATGCCTCACAGGAGGTGTTCCAGGGATACCTGAAGGAAATGACTAGATCAGAAAACCATCTAAACATGAGGTTTCTGTTGCAGAGTGGCCTAGGTAGTAACTTCCTCCCTGACCCTAAACTATCACCCTCAATTCCTCTCCCTCCCAAGAGCTCCTGTGGCTGGAATGGTTCAGCCAGAGTCATGGTCTGAGCCAGGCGGGCTGCAGAGGTAGGAAGCACAGAGCAGTGGCACCATGGTCCAACCCAGAGCTGCTCTGACCTTCAAAGGAAGAGAAACCAAACAATGAGATGATTTTATCACACAGGTCAGTGTCCTTAAATTATTGTACTTAGTTTACTTGGGAATTTTTCTCTTTTCTTGGTTACCATCTAAAGATGGTAAATTTTGCCAGTCTTGGGGGTTTGGTTTTAATGTCTGTGTGTGCTCAGTCATGTCCGACTCTTGGTGGCCCCAAGGACTGTAGCTTGCCAGGCTCCTCTGTCCATGGAACTTTCTAGGCCAGAATACTGGATTGGGTCGCCATTTCTTACACCAGGGAATTTTCCCAACCCAGGGACTGAACCTGCATTTCTTGTGTCTCCTGCATTGGCAGGTGGATTCTTTACCACTTGCACCACCTCAGAAACCCTTGGTTTTAATGGTGATAGCTAATTTTTTGATCCCACTCCACAATTACTCCAATTGCCCAATCAAGAATGGGTCATTGCCAGGTAAGGACAAGTCATTAAAGAATCTTTAATTCATCCTTAAAATGTGAATTTCACTTTCCAACACAGGCTAATCCATTGCATATAAAATCTTACCTTAACAGAACCTGCTGAAAGGCAAGAAACTGGTAAGCGGCACCTGTAGCTGGGCACATTTGATGAATGGGCACATTTTAACCTTTTAGGTGGAATACAATTTTTTTCAACACTTATAATTACCGTTGCAACCTGGCTACTCTTTTCTTTAATAGGTTGCAACCTAATTACCCAATATTTTCAACACTTATAATTAGGGTAGCTTCCTATGTACCCTTTTAATTGTTAATAGGAAGCAATTCTACCTACACTAAGAAGAAAAGATGGTATCTGAGGGTGCCTGTATAAGCAGATTTAACAAAGAACTCTTCCTCCATTTCAAATGTTCTTGTTCCTAATATTTTAGCTGTTCATTCATCTGTACCTAGTGATTCTCCAAATACTAGAATTATTGAGAAGACCTTATAAACATACTGATAGCCTAAGTTCACCCAAGCCAACCGAATAAAAACAACCCTGGGTGAGGCTCATGAGCTGATAATGTCAAAAAGATCTCCAGTTGATTCTAACATGCAACCAGAGTTTAAAACCATGTATTTTAGCAGATTAGACGTATAGAGTCCTTGGAACTTAGGGCTCTTAGCATCTAAAGCTCCATACAAAATGAGAATTTCTCATACAACATTCCTGAGAGAACATCACCTGACTGCTCCTTACAGCCAGCCTACAAAGCAGTCCCGGCGGCTGCTCCATGGCTGGACAGGGCTTGCTGCTGCAGAGCTGAGTGCGCAGGTTCAGTCCCATTCTTTGGGTCTCTACTCTCTGAAGTGGTCCAGACAGGGGCCGCTCCTGGACCGGAACAATGCCAACCGAGCCAGTGGTTGGCCACTGAGAACAAGGATCAGTTGTATTTATCTTTGAAGCCTTAACACTTAGTAAGACAGGGATTGGCACACAAGCTGCTGCTGCTGTTAAGTCACTTCAGTCGTGTCCGACTCTGTGAGACCCCATAGACAGCAGCCCGCCAGGCTCCCCTGTCCCTGGGATTCTCCAGGCAAGGATACTGGAGTAGGTTGCCATTTCCTTCTCCACAAGGGTGCTAGTAAATGTGACACAATTAGAAAAAATGTGTGTGTATAAAAGATGGTCACCATTACTACTTGTGTTCTAATCATTCGTCCATTTGCATACTTCTTCAGGGCATGTCATTTATAAATATCACCGTTCCACACATCAGGTCCATAGGAATGAGTGTAACACATTCTCCTAAGTTAAAGAATTCATAATCGGATGGAAGAAACTTTTCTAAACAATCAGGTATCAGTCTCTCACTTAATTCTCACAGCAAAGTGCTGTTTCATTATTCCAAGTCTTTCAGAGGTGAAATCAAGTCATGCAGAGGTTAAGTGATTCACTCAAGGTGTCACAGCTCAGCAGTAGCAGGGTTAAGATCTGACACTGTCTGACTCCAATTTCAGAGTGTCTCAGAGTACCCCAGTGTCTACAGCCACCATTTAAGAAAGGTGCTACTACACAGTGTCCACTACTAAGAATTTTTTAACACAGCCCAAAGCATGCTGTGATACCTATGCTGGTAACAGCCAACTGAAAATGCAGAGAGCCACACTCATTTAGATGCAGGATGCAATTTCCAATGTACCATAGTCTCCACCACTCCCAAATGTCTGCCACCCATTAAAAGAATAAATATCAGTTGAAATTTATCTCTGCACACGTGCTGTTATTTTTCTCAAATTTGGCCCACCTTACTCACTTCCTTTACCTACCTGACTTTTGGGGTTGCAACTTCAGTGCTAGCACTACTGGCTAAAGTATCACAAAAGGGCACATACTCATCCATGAAAATTTTCTGATGGTAGGTGCAAGTGGCACTTAAACATTTGAAACAGCTCATTATAGCACTCATGAGTGTCTACTAGAACAACATCATTCAATGGGAGGAATATCTTTGGTCTGACTATTGAAAATAGAGACCATTTGTTTTCAGCTTCTGTGTGATATATGGTTCTACCTGTGTTATTCTATTTCCTTTAAATTAACTTGACTCATCCACTCAAATGAATGTGGTGGTGAAATTCATATGCATAAGCAACTCCAGGCTGCCTTCCTTGGAAAGGCCCAGACCACTTACCCGTTTCAAGGCTACTCACTCTGAGCTAATGATTCCATGTCCATCCTACATCAAACTTTCTGCTGTTGCTCTTGGGCCCCAGAGAGCAGAGTCTCTTCCTAATCCACCTGATTCTAATGTCTCCCCTCTCCTACTAACTGCTGTCCAAGCTCTTAACCTCTAGGGACATGATCTCCGGTCTCCATGCTCCACTCGTGAATCTCACTCATGATAACAGACACTCGATCTCATGCTCCCCCTGGGCCCCAGCCAGTCTCCCACTACCAGAAAAAGAGACAGAAATGGTCCTACCTTCATGATTGACTGGCAAAGGACGAAACTGCTTATCCAAAACAACCAGAGAACATGTGGCATCAAACCCAAGCCCTCGAATTTGGTGTAAATTGACCCCTTGTACAACTTTCTGTTTTAAAAACAAATAAACAAAAATATGAATTACAATACAGGCTTTTAAAAGACTTAAAACAATTATGACTAGAAGGAAATGAATCAAGTACTTATAACAAAACACAGATAAAAACTCAATATCACTAAAATATCAGAATATTCTATACATTAATTTTAAAAAAGACAATCAATCTAATTGGAAATTAAGCAAAGGACATGAGAAGTCACTTCATAAAAGAAACAAACAGTATATAAAGAGTATATAAAACGATTCCAAACTCCACTAAAATTAAATAAATGCAAATAAAAATACTCCACTCTTCATCTGGCTTATTGGCAAAAATGTAAAAATTAAAAATATATAGTATTAATAGTGGCAAGATAGGGAGAAGTGGGGCTTCTTTACATTCTAACAATGTGATAATTTAGTACAGATTTTGAAGAATATAGTATAGTATTTATTAAAATTAAAAACATATATAACTTTTGACCCAGAAATCCCACTTCTAGGAAACTATCTTAATGAATTATTAGCATAAGTAAGTAAAATATAAACCAATGTTAACTGTTTATGAATATAAAAATTACTAAAAACTATTTTATTAAATAAAC
>SJYQ01094266.1:132253-188179 GCA_006410935.1 Redunca redunca | reverse complement strand
AGTATATTCAAAAGCAGAGACATTACTTTGCTGACTAAGGTCCATCTAGTCAAGGCTATGGTTTTTCCTGTGGTCATGTATGGATGTGAGAGTTGGACTGTGAAGAGAGCTGAGCACTGAAGAATTGATGCTTTTGAACTGTGGTGTTGGAGAAGACTCTTGAGAGTCCCTTGGACTGCAAGGAGATCCAACCAGTCCATTCTGAAGGAGATCAGCCCTGGGATTTCTTTGGAAGGAATGATGCTAAAGCTGAAGCTCCAGTACTTTGGCCACCTCATGCGAAGAGCTAACTCATTGGAAAAGACTCTGATGCTGGGAGGGACTGGGGGCAGGAGGAGAAGGGGACGACAGAGGATGAGATGGCTGGATGGCATCACGGACTCGATGGACGTGAGTCTGAGTGAACTCCAGGAGTTGGTGATGGACAGGGAGGCCTGGCGTGCTGCGATTCATGGGGTCACAAAGAGTTATACACAACTGAGCGACTGAACTGAACTGAACTGAAACAATGCAGCTATTTCACGGAGTGCAATAAAATTTATGACACAATCCAGCAATTTCACTCCTTGGTATCCAAGCAGGAAAAATAAAAACATGTATCAACATAAAGACTTGTATGTGAATATTCACAGCAGCAATATTCAAAATACCCTAAAACTGGGAACAAATCAAATATTCATCATGGTTTCACCAAATGGTGAAACCAACTGTGGTATATCCATACAATGATATGTGTAACCACATGAATGTTAGTTAGTTGCTCAGTCGTGCCCGACTCTTTGCAACCCCTTGGATTGCAGCCTACCAGGGTCCTGTGTCCATGAGATTTTCCAGGCAAGGATACTGGAGTGGGTTGCCATTTCCTTCAATAACCTTAAAAACATTATACTAAGTGAAAAAAGTCAGACACAAAAGAAGATATGTTACATGATTCCATTTATGTAAATTTTCTAGAAAAGAATAACTATAAAGACAGAAAAAATTATCTATCTAGGGCTGAGGACTGACTACAGGCATAAGGAACTTTGGGGGTTTAACAGAAATATTGTGGGCTTCCCTGATCCCTCAGTTGGTAAAGAATCCGCCTGCAATGCAGGAGACCCTGGTTTGATTCCTGGATTGGGAAGATCTGCTGGAGAAGGAACAGGCTACCCACGCCAGTATTCTTGGTGACTCAGCTAGTAAAGAATGCGCCTGCAATGTGGGAGACCTGAGTTTGATCTCTGGGTTTGGAAGATCCCTGGAGAAGGTTCAGCTACCCACTCCAGTATTCCAGCGTGGAGAATTTCATGGACTGTGCAGTCCATGGGGTAGCAAAGAGATGGATACAACTGGGTGAATTTCACTTAGAAATAGAAAGAAATGTTCTAAAATTTAATTATGGTGATGATTATACAAAGGTGTAAATTTAATAAAATCATTGAATCATACATTTAAATTGATGATTTTATGGTATGTAAATTATACCTCAAGCTGTTAAATATTTTTGAAAAAACTGAGCTATAAAACACAAAAAATGGAAATATATCCATGGTACATTAATAAGGTTAAAAAAAAGAAAAAGCATATACAACTGTTACTAATGGTTGCCTCTGAGACCCGAAATGACAGCTGGAGGAGATGGGAGATTTTTCACTTTGTCATGTAATTTTTTAAGTTGTAGAATAACAGACTTATTAATTCTACTTTTTAATTTTTGTTTCCACAGTTTCCTTTTGTGAAAAAGCACAAGTGATTATATTCATTAACATTTTCTGGAAACTTAAAATAGATAATAACCTTTTAAACCCCACAAAAATCAATTCAAGTGTGTCCATCATCATTAAGAAAGTAAAAAGAAAAATTTTTAAATAAATTTAAAGACATAAAATGTACAGTTCTTCTTCTCCCCTGTTATAGAACGCCCGACTTGTCATTTAGGACTCTATTTCTTACTTTGAATGTGTTCCTTAAATAAGAGCTACAAACAACTATTACATATTTTCAACAAGGAAAAGCATTAATTTTTTTTCAAATACTAACAACAAATAATAAAATGCCATCATGTATTGAGCACTTACTGTGTGCCAGATACTTTACAAGCATCACCTTATTTAATCCCTACAAACTCTACTGAGGAAACATTTAGTATTTTCATTTCATAAAAAGAGTAAATAGAAGACTAGGGAGAGAAGGGAAGAGCAAGCACATCCCAGAGACTGAGAACTTGAACTTAATCCTGTTTCAGAGCCAGTCAATGGCTATGTTCTTGCTACTCCACCACACTGCCTGCCTGCCCGAGAGACTTATCCTGCAGACAGGGCATGTGTCTTCAGAAGAACACTGCCAGTGACCCACCTGTGACTCCAGGAAACATCTTTGCCCCACAGTACCAGGTGAATGCCCTGTAAATCTTTACTACCTTGATCCATCTAGAATTAGAAAAGCATGTTCAATCCAGTTGCTCAGTCATGTCCAACTCTTTGCAACCCCATGAACTCTAGCACGCCAGGCCTCCCTGTCCCTCACCAACTCCTGAGTCGAAACAAACCCACGTCCACTGAGTGGGTGATGCCATCCAACCATCACATCCTCTGTCGTCCCCTTCTCCTCCTGCCCTCAATCTTTCCCAGCATCAGGGTCTTTTCAAATGAGTCAGCTCTTTGCATCAGGTGGCCAAAGTGTTGGAGTTTCACCTTCAACATCAGTCCTACCAATGAAGAGCATGAGGAGCATATAAATTCATGACAAAGAGACACAAAGACCTGGTTTCAAATCCTAGCTCTGTCACTCTGGCTACATGATCCAAGGCAGGTTACACAATTTCAGTCATTCCAGTCACCATGTCTTGCTGGATCATATCTGCAGCATTTATAAGCATGGCCAATTCTGCCTGGAATGTCCTTCCAAGTTGGCTTGGAAATGTCTAGGTAGTGGCTAATATCAATGGTGTTGGGTGAAGACTACCTGAGCTTGAAACCTGGCTCCACCACTGACTAGTCTTTTGACTTTAGGAAGCCAAAAAGCCAGCTCCCTTGGTTATGCAAAGCTACTCCTTAGACTATAACTCAGCAGTGGCTACAGGGCTGGAAAAGGTCACTTTTCATTCCAACCCCAAAGAAAGGCAATGCCAAAGAATGCTCAAACTACACACTAGTAAAGTAATGCTCAAAATTCTCCAAGCCAGGCTTCAGCAATACATGAACAATGAACTTCCAGATGTTCAAGCTGGTTTTAGAAAAGGCAGAAGAACCAGAGATCAAATTGTCAACATCTGCTGGATCATGGAAAAAGCAAGAGAATTCCAGAAAAACATCTATTTCTGCTTTCTTGACTATGCCAAAGCCTTTGACTGTGTGGATCACAATCAACTGTGGAAAATTCTGAAAGAGATGGCAATACCAGACCACCTGACCTGCCTCTAGAGAAACCTATATGCAGGTCAGGAAGCAACAGTTAGAACTGGACATGGAACAACAGACTGGTTCCAAATAGGAAAAGGAGTACGTCAAGGCTGTATATTGTCACCCTGCTTATTTAACTTATATGCAGAGTACATCATGAGAAACGCTGGGCTGGAAGAAACACAAGCTGGAATCAGGACTGCCAGGAGAAATATCAATAACCTCAGATATGCAGATGACACCACCCTTATGGCAGAAAGTGAAGAGGAACTCAAAAGTCTCTTGATGAAAGTGAAAGAGGAGAGTGGAAAAAGTTGGCTTAAAGCGCAACATTCAGAAAACTAAGATCATGGCATCTGGTCCTATCACTTCATGGGAAATAGATGGGGAAACAGTGGAAACAGTGTCAGACTTTATTTTTCTGGGCTCCAGAATCACTGTAGATGGTGACTGCAGCCATGAAATTAAAAGATGCTTACTCCTTGGAAGGAAAGGTATGACCAACCTAGATAGCATATTCAAAAGCAAAGACATTACTATGCCAACAAAGGTCCGTCTAGTCAAGGCTATGGTTTTTCCAGTAGTCATATGTGGATGTGAGAGTTGGACTGTGAAAAACGCTGAGCACTGAAGAATTGATGCTTTTGAACTGTGGTGTTGGAGAAGACTCTTGAGAGTCCCTTGGACTGCAAGGAGATCCAACCAGTCCATTCTAAAGGAGATCAGTCCTGGGTGTTCTTTGGAAGGACTGATGCTAAAGCTGAAACTCCAGTACTTTGGCCACCTCATACGAAGAGCTGACTCATTGGAAAAGACTGTAATGCTGGGAAGGATTGGGGGCAGGAGGAGAAGGGGACAACAGAGGATGAGATGGCTGGATGGCATCACCGACTCAATGGACGTGAGTTCGGGTGAACTCCGGGAGTTGGTGATGGACAGGGAGGCCTGGCATGCTGTAGTTCATGGGGTCGCAAAGAGTCGGACACGACTGAGCAACTGAACTGAACTGAACTGAACTGAATTGAATGATGTTAGGAGAATTCAGCAAAATAAGGTGTGATTAGCCAGTGCACAAGAAGTAGCTGCCATTATATGAGTAAATTAATTGCATCCAATCTTTGAACTCATGGAGCCTCAATCTGTCGATGCATAAACCAGCCCTAACTTCTACCTGCCATGTAGCCCTATTGCTCTCTGTGCCCAGAGAGTGCATGCCTGACTTAGGCAAGCCCATCCTACACAGGCCTACAAAAGATCTCTAGTCAAGAGAGGAACTGGGAGAGAACAGGTAGAAAATGCAATAAAACTCAATACAAAAAGGCAACTCTGCAGGAGAAAGGAGCATACACTATGGTAACAAAAGCACCAGCTTCTGGTCCCAACACCCAGTTCAGGTAATCTTGCACTAATATCATCACCTTTACAAGCCTCAGGTTCCTAACAGAGAGACAGGTAAGGATCAAAAGTGTCAATTAGTTTGAAAGTGCTTTGGAACCGATCAACATTTATAGGAAACGTGAAGGATGAAAAAATTCACTTGATGCTTCATTAATTGTTTTTATGGAATCTTATGTATGAAGTATAGCATGCTCTCTGTGTCATGTAATCACATATAAAAACCACAGGATTAATGACTGAAAGATTAAATTCAAATCCTCCTAAGAATTGTGGTGAAGGTGACCTTCCAGTAGAAGCAAAAAAAAATATTCTCTTCAATCTATTTTATGAATCCCCTCTGAAGACCTACAGAGGTCTATATTCTAATTATGGCTTTTCAGCTACAAAGGTTCAGCATCTCCTCTAAAAGGGAAACCTATCACAAAGAACTGGAGAAAAAACTGTGACATGCATTTAAACCTGATTTGGTTAGGCAGCCACTGTCATTTGCCCAGCCTTATATGGAAATACCTTATGATCATGCTTATCATGATTGAGACCCCCCGCCACAACTCCTCTACCCCACCCCCAGCTAAACCATCTCAGAGAGATGGCTGTCAGAGTCACACTACCCTGAAGGCCCCTGGGACTTTGACCTGCTGACCTGAGGATTCTTCTTTATACTCTCATTAATGGAAGAAGAAAGCAGGCTAGTAAACTCACCCCAACAACTTGGCATCAAGGGAATTTCCTCAGCTAGAGAGAAAGCACATTGCTCTGCTAAAGAATTTCCAGAGAAGGAGATTTCTGCAACTTCATTCTATAACCTGGTCCATGTCTCGCAACTGTCAACTCGTAGCTATGGGGCAGCAAACAAATATTTGGGGAAGGGATTGTGCATCGCTTTGTTCTGACTGTGGGAACCAGTTCAATCCTGCATGTGTTTTAAATCAGCAGGCTCTGCCATATTGGGTGGGGAGACAGCGTTCCTCAGAAATCTTCCAAACTGAGATCTGGAGGGTCAGAGGCATACCTGGTTTTATCTTTAGCTATATCTGAATCAAGGGTCAAGGCCTGGGGCCTCATGGAATTCAGCTTGCAACAGAGTTCCCTGTGGCTGGTTCTGTATTATTTTAAATCTTGAGTTGAATGCCTTTGTCAGCTTTGGGGATGTGCCTGAGGTTATGAAATCCCTAGTTCCCTCAGGCCCATCAGTCCCCATTGCCTACACAATTCAATTACTCATTCATTCAATTAGTCAGTAAATATTCAATACCATCAAGCCCCTTCTAAGGTCACGCTATGCACTCTTCTGGGTATTTGGGAAGCAACGGAGGAAAAAAATTTTTTTTAATCCTTACCCTTTTGGAGGTTACATTGTAGGGACAGACAACAGCCATAAACTGAAAAATTTATATAGTGTATGTACAGTTTACTAGAAAGTGATGTCAGGGGAATCAGGAATGCCGGGGAAGGCAGACAGTTGCCAAAAAGGTGAGATTTGAGGAAACACTCAAAGGACCTGAGAAGCTGACTTTGTAGACACCTGTGTGAAAAAACAGTGTTTCCAGGAAGTGAATTTTGACCCACACTTCATTTTAACTAAAGGTAAACGGTGACACATGGCTCAGTTTAGTCGCTCAGTTGTGTTCGACTCTTTGTAACCCCATGGACTGCAGCACACCAGGCTTCCCTGCCCATCACCAACTCCCGGAGTCTACCCAAACTCATGTCCATTGAGTTGGTGATGCCATCCAACCATCTCATCCTCTGTCGTCCCCTTCTTCGCCTGCTCTCAATCTTTCCCAGCATCAGGGTCTTTTCCAGTGAGTCAGCTCTTCGCATCAGGTGGCCAAAGTACTGGAGTTTCAGCTTCAACATCACTCCTTCCAATGAACACCCAGGACTGATCTCCTTTAGGATGGACTGGTTGGCTCTCCTTGCAGTCCAAGGGGCTCTCAAGAGTCTTCTCCAACACCACAGTTCAAAAGCATCAATTCTTTGGCACTCAGCTTTCTTTACAGTCCAACTCTCACATCCATACATGACCACTGGAAAAACCATAGCCTTGACTAGATGGACCTTTGTTGGCAAAGTAATGGCACCAGAGGGCGAGTGGCTGAGAGGAGATACCCCACGTCCAAGGTCAGGAGTGGCGGCCATGAAGAGATACCCCACCTCCAAGGTAAGGAACAGCTGCTATCTTTGCTGGAACAGCTGTGAAGAGATACCCCACGTCCAAGGTAAGAGAACCCCCAGTAAGACAGTAGGTGCTGAGACAGGACATTAGAGGACAGATAGACTGAAACCACAATCACAGAAAACTAGCCAATCTAACCACATGGACCACAGCCTTGTCTAACTCAATGAAACTAAACCATGCTGTGTAGGGCCACCCAAGATGGATGGGTCATGGTGGAGAGTTCTGACAAAATGTGGTCCACTGGAGAAGGGAATGGCAAACCACTTCAGTATTCTTGCCTTGAGAACCCCATGAACAGTATGAAAAGACATGTGGCTAGTGACTGCCATATTGGACATTATGGATCTAAGGATGTATGGGAGTGAAATATGTTGGCTGAAGGCAGGAAGAGTGTACAGGAAGAAGAAAGAACATGTATGAAAGAGAGGAAGCACTGCATGTGTGAATGTAGGTGGAAGAGCTGAGAGAAGGACCATGAGATAAACCAGAAGAGCAGGCTAAAACCAAACATGCAAGGCCTGGAGGCCATGTTACGAATTCTGAATTCTATCTTAAGAGTAGTTTGAGGCTATAGAAGAGTTGTCAAGTTGGCACTAAAATGTCATTCCAGCTCAAGAAGGAGAACAATCACAGAGGGGATGGACATTTAGGAGGAGGTTACATTCCATTGCTGATCTAAACAAAAGATGAAGGTATGGGGTGTTGGAGACGGAGGGAATGCAGAGATATGACCTGACTTCAGGCTTATCACCCTCCTGGGTGACGTAGGAAAACTCACTTCACTCTCTGGATCCCAGCTGTTCTTTTCAGCTATAATATGGAAGAAACAATCCCTCCCAACGATCCCTCCCCTACCCACCTCCTATGACAATCAAGTGGGTAGGAACATGCTTTGCAAACCATACAGGTTCTATGAACGGTAGGAGGGTGACATCACTGCTCAGTCCCACATGAATGACTCCTTCTTCTGCTTGCTCTCTCTCTCTCTCTTGAAGTATATATTACTCATACAGCTGGTACAATTTGGGGTGGGGGGGGGCGGGAATGGCACTTTGTTGACTTTGTGGATATTTTTTTCCCATGCAACTCAACTATTTTATCCTTAGAGGCAGAGAACTTGTTGTAGCCCCCTCTCCCATATATATACCAGTTCTTAGCAAAGAGCATAGCACACAGTAGTGCTCAACAAATATCTGCAGACTAAACAACACCTCCAGCTTATCATCTTCCTAATGGAATCTGTTACTATACACTAAACTTGCAATGTTCTTGCCTTGTTGAGGTGATTAAGATTTGTGGCTCCAAAAGAAATGGTTAGTCACTAAGTTGTGTTTGACTCTTTTAGGAGCCTGTGGACTGTAGCCTGCCAGGCTCCTCTGTCTGTGGGATTTTCCAGGCAAGAATACTGGAGTAGGTAGCCATTTCCTCCTTCAGAGGACCTTCCCGACCCAGGGATGGAACTCATATCTCCTGCACTGGCAGGTGGATTCTTTACCACTGAGCCCCTGGGAAGCCCCCAAAAGGAACATAAGCCATTAAAATCAGCGATGATACAGAACTCAAGACATGGAAGCAACCTAAATGTCCATCGACAGAGAAATGAATAAAGAAGATGTGGTTCATATATACGATGGACTATTACTCAGTAAAAAAAAAAAAAAAAAAAGGAATGAATAATGCCATTTGCACCAATAAAGATGGACCTAGAGACTGTCTTACTAAGTGAACTACGCCAGGCAGGAAAGGACAAAAGATTCCATGTATATTATTGCTTATACATGGAATCTTAAAAAAAGATACAAATGTACTTAGATACAAAATAGAAATAGACCTACAAACACAGAAAACAAACTTATGGTTACCAAAAGGAAAAGTGAGGAAGGGATAAATTAGGGGTTTGGGATTAATATATACACACTACTTCCCTGGTGGGTCAGACAGTAAAGAGTTGGCCTGTAATGCGGGAGACCTGGGTTTGATCCCTGGGTCGGGAAGATCCCCTGGAGAAGGAAATGGCAACACACTCCAGTATTCTTGCCTGGAAAACCCCATGGACAGAGGAGCCTGGCGGGCTACAGTCCATGGGGTCGCAAAGAGCTGGACACGACTGAGTGACTTCACTTTCACTATATATAAAATAGGTAACAAACAAAGACCTACACTATAGCACAGGAAACTATACTCAATAATTTTGTACTAACCAATAAGGGAAAAGAGTCTGAAAAAGAATATATCTGTGTGTGTGTATGTATATATATATATATATACACACACATATATCTGAATCACTTTGCTGTACATGTGAAACTAACATAACATTGTAAATCAACTATACTTCAATTTTTTTAAAAGAGATTTTTGTGTATATAACAAGGAGTGATTGGTATAAAGTGTTCAGCTTGATACCTGGAACAGAATTAGTGCCAAGAAATGTTATTGCCATCATCATTATTATTACTGCCAATATTACTATTATTATTTATGATTACCGTTATTATTACTATTACTAATAATAGTGGTAACTATTATTACTGTTGCTGCTGCTGTTCTTGTTGTTATTAATTTGACTAAGGGAAAACCATCTAAAGCCATGTGAGCAACTTAGAGAAAAGGAAACAATACAACCGCTCTCAAGCTCTTGAGCTCCTTAAGTTTTTGAGAACAAGACAGGTCAGGATGTATTTTATGTCACCCTTTGCCCCAGACCATTGCTTCTCAAAATCTTATATAGAAAGAACCCTAACCAGAAAAGGAGTGAATATTCCCCATGAGGTACCTCCCTTACTGACTTTGACTTTTCAACATTCTATCTTAAAAAAATTCATTCTCCTCCATAATCTACTTATTTTTGTTACTGTCATGAGTGCAATTGCCATAGGAATCACAGTGCTTACTCATTTCCAGGCACTGTTATGACATTTTGTATGCATTAACTCATTTAATCCTCACAGCGACCCAAAGCAGATAGGTACAGTCATCATTCCCATTTTACAGATGATGAAACGCAAGCAAGAAACCAAAACTAATTTTTTCAAGATGACAAGCTAATGAATGTTGGAACTGGGATGTCAATCCAGGCAGTCCAGCTCTAGAGTTTGTGCTCTCTGGTGTGTTACTCTCCAACACAAACATGCTTCCCTCCTTCAGCCTCACACAGCGATGAGCTATGAGCAGACGTGTCATGCTTATCCCACGGCTTCTGACACATGGCCACGTGGCCATGCGACCCCCATGAGAAGAAGGGCCTAGGACCCAACAGTGTTATCCAGGTTTACGCTAGAAGCACAGCCTCAAGAAGGACAAATGCCCAGAGCACTCACATGGCTGAAGGGGCTCAAACAGATAATGTGGTGGCTGCCACTGTAAGATGATTAAAAATCCAACATTAAACCAAGCTGTACTTAGAGCAGACCTGTTTTAAAGCAGCTTTTCATCAGGGGATTGTATTTTCTTCTTGACAATTTCCTTAATAGCAAGAAAGGCTCTATGTTGGAAGGACAAAGGAGACCCAAGGGCAAAGAGTAGAGGATTCTCATCAAGGCAAGGGCTGGGAGGGGGAGGGAGGAAGAAAATTAAACAGGCAGAAGAAAAGACATGCCTCCCTTTTATTCCTCTATCATGCTCCAGTGCTGCCCACCCCCAGCCTCCTCTCCCTGCCTTCTTCTCTGGGGGCACTAACAGCAGCCCAGGGCTCATGAAAGTTTAAACAGACTGATCGATACGGACAGAATGGCGAATTGTCCATCTGCAAATTACCAAGCCCATCATGAATATTTAAGGAACTAAACTAGAAACAGGGAGAAGACAGAATCCAGGTCTTTATTTTTCCCTCTGAAAAAAAAAAGACAAAAACATCTCTGTCGTTCCTGATTACTGGGTTATAAAACCAGTCAAGCAAAACTAAAAGGGAACAATTCTCACCCAGCATCACTTTTTTCCAAGTCAGCAAGCTGACTGCAAACAAAGGCCACTCAAGAAAAATGCCTACCTGCTACAACTCAGAGATGCACTGGTCTTGCCCGACTTTCTTCCCTTCTCAGAGCCCACCTTGCCTTTGCGTATGTTGCTCCCTCTGAACAAGAGAGGTTCCCCTCACTTGTCCACTTGGAAGGCAGGACACTCCAGTGACTCAGGGTGCAGCACTGGAATCAGACTGCTTAGGTTCCAGCCCTGCCTTTACTAATTACTAACTGCATGAGCATGGCTAAGTTATCTAATCCTTCTGTGCCTCTGTTTCTGCCTCAGTGAAATGATAGTGTTAATAGCACTGCCTCTATACAGCCATTGCAAGAATTCCCCTCTATGATGCAGGTTAACCTGTTTTACACAGAACTGGGCACACCTGAAGGCACCGCAGAGGTGAGCTACGGTTATCAGTGACATCTTCACAGAGTCACACCCAACCAAATCCTCTGACTGCAGGCTCTGAGTCCTCCACCGTCTACCCTGAGCCCCTCTGGGTTGGCCCCATCCTCAGTTCCAGCCACAGTCACTTTGTTCCCACACCTCTCATGTCATATCCCTGCTGACTGTTGGTCTCCGTCACAGACCCTGAGCTCCCAAAAGGCAAAGCCAGTGTCTAAAGTTACCCTTATGTTGTCCCTGGCACCAGATGGACACACAAGAGACACTCGGCAGAGGGGCGGGGGGAAGGAATCATATACAAGGATAGAATGCCAGAGTCAGGGCCATACCTTTGAGACAATGCAGCACGCAGCCCATATGTCCTCGGACGACTGCTCATGGTGGTTGAACTGAGGCTCCCACTGACTGATGGGCTGGTCTGCAAAAGCCAAGAGGGTGCCCCTCTGGTCCACAAGGGCTGCTCGGACGCTGCCGGTCCCCACGTCCACGCCCACATAGTAGCTTCTGGGTTCATCTCCACCAGGCATTGCTATCCCTCCACCTGTGGGGTCAAAGGCCAAACCACGTGAAGACCAAGCTGGTCTGCAAAGTCAAGCACAGGACATCTTGAAAGTGGAAATGAAGGGGCACAGCTGACAAACTGGATGATTATTCCTTAATGCAAGAAAGATGCTCATTGCTGCCAGTGTGTGAGCAGGCACTGAGGTAGGTGGTGGGTGAACAGGCAGGCATGGCCTCAGACACGGAGTCTCTGTTCTACAGAGGGAGTCAGATGATGAGCATTTACAAGCTTCACCATTATTCAAGCAAAGTCGTGATATCAGATGAAAAGTGCAATGAGGATAAACAAAGGGTTGTAGAACTGAGAATCTAGAAGCAACAGATATGCATTTTTTTCCTCACTGAATTTGAATCAAAAGGGCAATGGCCATTGCTAAAAAGGAACTCACCTACCCAGTCAGCCATTCATTCAAAAAACTATCTATTGAGCACCTATCACGTGTCAATAAGCACTTTAAACAGTACATGAGTGAGTGAGTGAAGTCACTCACTCATGTCCGACTCTTTGCGAGCCCATGGACTGTAGTCTACCAGGCTCCTCCATCCATGGGATTTTCCAGGCAAGAGTACTGGAGTGGGTTGCCATTTCCTTCTCCAGGGGATCTTCCCAACCCAGGGATCGAACCTGGGTCGCCCACATTGTAGGCAGGTGCTTTACCATCTGAGCCACCAGGGAAGTCATTCAGTTCAGTTCAGCTCAGTCGTACCCAACTCTTGGTGACCCCATGAATTGCAGCACGCCAGGCCTCCCTGTCCATCACCAACTCCCGGAGTTCACTCAGACTCATGTCCATCGAGTCGGTGATGCCATCCAGCCATCTCATCCTCTGTTGTCCCCTTCTCCTCCTGTCCCCAATCCCTCCCAGCATCAGAGTCTTTTCCAGTGAGTCAACTCTTCGCATGAGGTGGCCAAAGTACTGGAGTTTCAGCTTTAGCATAGAGGCCCTCTAATCACTGTGATGATACAAGGTGAGACTATTTTTATTCCAATTTTATTAAGGTATAATTGACATACAGAACTGTTGAAGTTCAAGGTACACAGCATAACAATAATGGCTTACATACCTTAAGAAGTGATCATCACAATACATCCAGTAAATATCTATCATCTCATACAGATCAAAAAGAAACAAAAATATTTGTACCAAGAGGTCTTGTAGGATCTATTCTCTTAACAACTTTCATATACAAATACAGCAGTGTTAATAATATTTATCACATTGTACATTATATTCCTAGTATTCATTTATCTTATAAATGGAAGTTTGTACCTTTTGCCTGCTTTCATCCAGTTCCCTCCTCACCCTGATGGTGAACGTTTATTTTATAGGTGATTAAGATGAGACTCCAAGGAATATGTAAATTTTCTCTTAACGCTAGGTCCACACACTTATGAACAGTAAACGCAAGCTGCGATAATCATGCAACGATATACTGACGGGCAAAACGGTTTCGGAAATTAAGAGAGGAGGCAGCACGACTGCAGAGCAGCCTAAGCCTACAATCCCACCTCTGTACATTCTCTTTTCCTTCGTAACAGCTCACAGCACACATCTGGAGAAGAGGCCGATACACTGCAGCCATGTCATGAACTGACTGGGACTGGGAAGGAGCCTCGAGGGAGACAGGATCAGGAATGTGTTAGACAATCTGTTTTCTTTACAGACCCCTTGCGAGTTACAAGGAAACTGTCCAGCAAACACTCAAGGAATTCCTTGGCCTTCACTGCGGCTCTGGGTCCCTTTGCTCAGATTAGCCCCCATGATGCAGACATCTCACAGAGGCTTTCATTCTCCAGACTGGCGTTTTAAAGAATAAGAACAAGCCCCCGAGACATTTATGCTGGAGAACGTGCTACAGCCCCCTAGGTGAGCTCAGGGTGGCCTCTGCGCCCAGGGTCTAATTTCAACCACAGCAGTGTTCTGCATCCTTTCACTTCAAAGAAGTAACGTTTCCTTGGCAAGATCATCCTTGGGGATTCAAAAACAAAGTCAGCCACCAGGTGTTCTGTTAAGGTTTCCTGGGTATTTATCCCAGTTAAAAATGGCTTCGTCAAACATGATGGCGTCTGACTTGCTCACAATGATCCCCCAATAGCATGTGGCCCCTATGATTCATGGGCAGCTGGAGAGGCGGAGGTGGAAGCTGGAGTAGGAACAAGGGCTCCCCTCCTCTGAGCTTCAGAGAACAACTCCCAGGCTCCAGCCTAACTGCTTTCTCATCTCCTCACCCACATAATCAGTGGCCCCAGTTTTCAAACCACGCATTCCTTCAAACATCCAATGGGGATATTTTCTCTTCAAGCCATTACTCGAAGGAAACTGAAACAGATCAAAGCACAGCAGCACTGTGTCAAGCAAAGATCATCCTTGCCTGGCCCTCGACCCTCCCCCAGCAGTGGCTCTGCTGAGTTCTTCCCAAGGACTGAAAACCATTGGCTGAGGCCCTTGGCACAGCATCCCAGGCCCTCCGGGAACTGCACTCTGCCTCCTATCCAGCCACATCTACTACAGGCCTGCCTGTTCTCACATCAGGCTTCAGACACACTGAACCCTCACAGGTTCCCAGGTGCATACCACTACAGGACTGTCTCCACTTCATACTTCTCTTTCCTTCCAACTTCCTTTCTCTCTTGTCTTCCTCAGTTCAGTTCAGTTCAGTCGCTCAGTCATTTCTGAATCTTTGGAACCCCATGGACTGCAGCACGCCAGGCCTCCCTGTCCATCACCAACTCACAGAGTTTACTCAAACTCATGTCCATGGAGTCTGTGATGCCATCCAACCATCTCATCCTCTGTCATCCCCTTCTCCTCCTGCCTTCAATCTTTCCTTTCAATAATCAGGGTCTTTTCTGATGAGTCAGTACTTTGCATCAGGTGGCCAAAGTATTAAGAGTTTCAGCTTCAGCATCAGTTCTTCCAATGAATATTCAGGATTGATTTCCTCTAGGATGGACTGGTTGGATTTCCTTGCAGTCCAAGGGACTCTTAAGAGTCTTCTCCAACACCACAGTTCAAAAGCATCCATTCTTCGGCACTCAGCTTTCTTCACAGTCCAACTCTCACATCCATATATGACTACTGGAAAAACCATAGCTTTGACTAGAAGGACCGTTGTTGGCATCTCTGCTTTTTAATATGCTGCCTACTGACTCTCATGTTAAGATCTTGCTCAACCAGCACTTCTTTTTTAATTGGTTTGGCTGCTCTGGGTCTTAGCTGTGGCACGTAGCATCTTTGCTCCCATGTGCGGGATCTTCACTGAGGCGTGTGGGATATAGTTCCCAGACCAGAGATCGGATCTGGGCTCCTTCCCTGGAAGCACAGAGTCTTAATCACTACACCACCAGAGAATCCCAACCATCACCTCTTGCCTCTCTCCATGCCCCAGTGCCACCAGAGTACTGTGTCCCTTCTTTCTTTAAAACTTTTTAAAAATCACTCTGACCAAATTTTTCGCTTCTGTGTTCACTTCCCTCACTGGCCTGAACCTGAAGAAAGGAACTGATTGATTTCTATATCCTCAGCTCCTACAGTGCCTATATCCCCAAACCAGTACACTGTCTGGTACATAATAGTTCTCAGTAAGTGCTTATGGCATGAACATCTAAATCAGTGAAACAACAAAAAAAAATAATAATAAGGATGAACAATTTCATGCTTTAATGCTTTAATAGTTCGGATTCCTAGGTATGTATTTATCTGCACTAGTGTTTTGCCTTGATTCTAATATCTGTATGCTTCATTCATCCAATTAATAAATATTTACTGGATGCTTACAACCACATTTTATTAATTCTAAGGTACTCATTTCTTTTCACATTTAGCTTCTCTGAAATCAGCGACTCTTAAAAACCAATGGCAACCAGGAACATCTTTCTTAGTGATAAATGAAATAATGAGACATGTTGCAATCAGAGACTGATATGAGAAGGAATGCAGGTTGTGCCAGGCATCAGACGCCCTGCTAGGAACTGAGGATACAGTGAAGGGCAGAACAGGGCAGTGCCGCGGCTTATATCTTCCTAGACTTCTTTATCTGCAGAGGAGGAAGACTGACTAGGCTAGCCACTCCACTGCCCCCAAATGACCACAGGCCTCCACTTGCTGAACTCAGGACTCCCTCTCTTAGCGTCCCACCGTCACCACTTGGAAGGACCCAAGGACACTGCTCTCCAACACTGATCCTGGCAAGTCCACAACTCTGTCCTTGACTAGAGCTTTTCAAAACTATTCTAAACACTGCAGGGAGAAACAAGGGGGAAAAAATAGGAAATGAAGAGTGTATGCAAACATTCTGGCTTACACAGACTTGGCCAGCCACCCAAGCTTCTCTCTACTCCTACCAGAGCCAGTGACAAAAGAGGCCCCCAGGGGGCTGGCCCAGCTCCTCAGGCCTGGTTCCCTCACTTGCGACTGTCCTCTCTGCATGGAATATCTCATCTCACCCCCAACCACCCAGACATCCTGATTTATTCCCAGTAAAATCCAAAGAGGCAGATTTCCACTCTGTAGCTGACTCGGGGCTTACCCTGGCTCTGGGTTTTGGACCTATTTCTTGGCTAAAGAGGAAAGAGCCCATCCTTCCGGAGAACCCTCCCCCTCCACTCTGACTTGTATGGAGACTGGAGCTTTGCCATTAGAGCGTTAACTCCAGGGCTGCCTGGATCACAGCGGTACCCCTAGTGCCAGCCCAGTGTCTGGCACATGGCACAAATTCACCACATCCCTGAGAGAGCAAACTCTTAAAACCCACCTTTAGGGAAATAATAAAAGGTAAAAATTTACTGTGTATCTGATGCTTTACTAAGCAGCTTGCTTACATTTTTAAATCCACTTTTTGTCCTGATATCAACCCTTGAAGAGAATTACTAGGACCATTCCCATTTTACTGATGAGGAAAAACAAGTCCTAGACTAGTCAAGTAACTTGCTCCTGTATGTCATATAAGTAGCAGGTGATGGAGGTGAGAGTCTCAATCCCTCTGGCTGCCAAATCCCTAAGCGTTCTCAGAATGCCACGCTAACAGGTTCATGCGTGCTAAGTTGCTTCAGTCGTGTCCGACTCTTCAACCCCACAGGTTCTATGTAGCCCATCAGGCTCCTCCGTCCATAGGGACTCTCCAGGCGAGAATACTAGACTGGGCTGCCGTGCCCTCCTCCAGGAGAGCTTCCCAACTCAGGGATAGAACCCACCTCTCTCTGTCTCCTGTACTGGCAGGTGGGTTCTTTACCACCAGTGCCACCTAGGAAGCCCCATGCTGCAGGATACCCTCCACTTCGTTACTGTATGTTTGCCAAGGACTCTGCTTACTCTGTACATTGTTGTTTTTAGTCGCTAAGTTGCACCTGACTCTTTGTGACCCTGTGAAATGTAGCCCACCAGGCTCCTCTGTTCATGACAAGAATACTGCAGCGGATTTCCTTCTCCAGGGGGTCTTCCTGACCTAGGGCTCAAAGCCATGCGCCTACTCTGTCTACAACTGGCTTACTCAGAACTCAGGCTGCCCACCTTCAGAGACTGTCCCTTCCCCAATACCAGGTGGCCTCTCTCTGGTAAAACTATCCATTTCTAGACTGTATGACTGAGACAAGAGTCCAAAAGAGAGTCAAACCCACGGGAACAAGGGCATCATACCTTCTCTGCATTGTTCACACACACACCCCAGTTCATGTTTTTGTAAGAAATAGATCCTAATTAAATATTTCAGGTTCGCTACGTTTCCTATTACTATAGTTTTAAGTGATCTCTTTATGATTGTTTCCACACCTGGATCTTGAAAAGTTCAAGCTCTAGGGCAGCTTCCCTGAAACTTGACCCTGTGAGTTATAAAAACTCTGCCAGAGGATTTTCTGCACTCAGATTCCTCGTCTCCCCTCTGTGCCCTTTGTTCCTGGGTCATAAGTACTCTCTGATGTGTCCTAGACTCCAAACTATATTTCAGTTCCTCTTGGCCTCAGAGAATAAACTAACTGCAAAATGGAAAACATTATTCCCTTTTATAATTTGCTTTAAAAAAAAAAAAAAAAGATTAGGATCCTCCTGCATGCTTGGCACTTTCACAAGTTCATTTCTTCCAACTGAAATGCATTTAAGCTGGGAAACCTACCACCATTTTATACCTTGTTGGGATAGGAAAATTTGCCCCAAGTCACACAAAGAGTAAACAGCAGCAGCATCTGCATTTGAACCCTGGCCTCTTAAGGCAACTTTAGGGCTCTTTCCAACCTAAAAGTGAAAACCAAATCCTTCAACAGTATCTACAACAAAGGCAGCAACAACTGGCACGTATTAAGCTCTGTTCTGCAAATCACCCACCTGATTTTGTGATTTCACTTGTAACAATCCCGTGAGGTTGCCACTACGAGTTCATTTTCCAGTTAAAGAGACTGAGGTTCTCAGCAATAAAGCAGTTTAAGGTCACAGAGCACAACACCAGAGGAGCTTGTTTTTGTCCAGGTCACAATGGTGTGGCTTTAAAGCCCAATAGATGAATGCTGAGAGTCAGAAAGTTGATCCCACTTCATTTATCTGAGGCAGAGGTAAATTCTCTAAAAAGAAAGACAACTAATAAGGAATATGGGGTATCTGACTCTTTGTGACCTCATGGACTGTAGCCCACCAGGCTGCTTTGTCCATGAGGATAATCCAGGCAAGAATACTGGAGTGGGTTGCCATGCCTCCTCCAAGGGATCTTATCAACCCAGGTATCGAACCCAGGTCTTCTGCATTGCAGGTGGATTCTTTACCATCTGAGCCACCAGGGAAGCCCATTAAAAAAGAAACATAACTAATAGGGAATATGGGGTGGCTGGTCAGGCAAAAGAATTAAGAGCACAGACTGTGGAGGGCAAGAGAAAGAAAAGCTACAGGGAGAAATTCAAGCTGGCTGCACACATGTCCCAGGCCTTACCTAACTTCTCAGTCTACAAGAGGCTCCAAAGGGCAGAACAGCTTCCCAGCCAATTGCCAGCACGGACTGAACTGGTTTTTAGCCTCTGTTCATGATCAAAAGACTGCTCTTATGATAAATATTTATATGGTACATTAAATAATAGCCTGTACAAATATTATTAGAAATGTGCCACAGGAAACCACAGGCTTCACAGCTGATTCCTCAACAAGTGTGAAAGCTGCTCAAAGGCAATGTGAGAAAAGGAGACAGAGTCAGGGACATGGAGGCTGTTCTCTGCTAACTGTCCCAGAAATTCTCAAAAGGGGTGATGCTACACATAATCGTGCTGAAAAGCACTCTGTGGGGTTGTTCTCTTACATTTGCTTCCTTCTTTTCCCCTAAAGGACTACAGCGCAGAACGCTGTTCCCTAAGACTGCAACCCTCCAGAGTGGAAAAGCTTACCTGCAGTTCTGCTTCTTAGTGGGCCACTCCTCCGGGACAAACTTGAGGACAGTGTCTACAGATACCGCATCCCAGGGACCTGGGAGTGAGCTTAATATCCTCTCTTGACTTTGATCTTTGGTCTTGGCTGGGAATTCAGGTACACAAGTCACACAAAATTTTTTTTTTTTTTTTTAGTTATACTATAATCAGGGGGTTGGGAGATTTGGGAAGAAAAAGATAAGCAATGAGTATGCTGCTCCACTTTAGTCTCCTCAACAGAAGGAATTAAATACCACTTTAAGCAATTCTCCCATACTCTAAAATGGAGAGAAAATTTGGCATGGGAAGGAAAGAGCTAATCTGGCAATAATACCTGGTTCTCCATCGGCTTTACCAAAAATATACATGGGAGAACAAGTATAGCTTCTTGATAGGTACTTCTCCTCTTAAAAGTGAAAGGCTGTCTCCTGCAGCTCCAATCTTACTGTATTCTTTAAATGATTAACTAAGATTGTATAACCAGAGTGCCCAGCACAGTGCCTGGTATTAATATATGGTATGCTCAGTAACAGCTTCCCTAGTGGCTCAGATGGTAAAGAATCTGCCTACAATATGGGAGACCCAGCTTCGATCTCCAGGTTGGGAAGATCCCCTGGTGAAGGGAATGGCCACCCACTCCAGTATTCTTGCCTGGAGAATTCCATGGACAGAGGAGCTTGGCAGGCTACAGTCATAGGGTCACAAAGAGTCAGACATGACTGAGTGGCTAACACACACACACACACACACAGGAAACAGCAGCAATTATTAGGACTATTAAGATATGCCAACCTTTTCTTTCATGACCAAATCATCCCTAAACATCTGCAGGGATGTTAGTATGCATGATCTATACCTAGGTATTCATACCATGTCTAATAGCTCAAATTCCAGTAAACGAATGTAAAGTGCTTTCTCTGGGTCAGGACACTAGGAATAGGAAGCTGAAAAATATATCATTTCTGATCTTAAATAGCTGACAATTTAGTGTAAGAATCTTATTTTTGAAAGTCAAGTTGTGCCTAGTTTATGTACTTGAAGCGCAATTAATGCACCTGGTAGTATTGCCCGCGGCAGTAAGGGGGCTCCATTTGCCAGCGGAATCTCGGCTATACTCTTGAAGCCAAGCGTCTTTTTCCACCTCCACCTTCCTTGGCAGAATACGGAGATGGAAGTTGATAAAAGAAGTACCAGTTTACTGTCTTTATCAGTCTTCCAAGCACTAGATCAGAAGCCCAGTATTTTTCAAGATGCTGAGGATCTTCATGCTTTGGACTGAGCCCATCTTTAAAGACAAATCTGAGGTGACTGGACGAGGGGTGTGGAATTAAATCAGATGGAAGAAAAGCTGGCTGTCATCTTAGATTCAAAGTTGGATTCCAACAGGTAGAACAGGCAAACTTAACGAAGCCTCGTGCGTGCCTCGCAACGTGGTGGCCACAGGGATCAACCCTGAGGCGGTCCTGGGCAGTGGCCAAAACCCACCACCCTCCAAGAGTCACCCAGGCAACGCTCAACGGCTGACACAGAGAAAATACAAAACCCAGCCATGCTGAGGCCAGATGCATGGTATAGGTCCTAACAAAATCATGGGTGGAAGATCTGACGCATCAAATGACATCCCCAAACTCCCAAAACAAACATCGCCTGAGAGCAAACTAAACTCCGGATCTCCCATGTCCTCTTCTATAAAACCTCACTCACACTCCCTTCTCTTCAATCCTTGTGATCCAATAAAGCAGTCCCTACTTGTTAAAATGCCCTCCAAGCCCTTTAAAATGACCTACCAAGCTATTCTCTCTGCAGAGACGGGGAGAGGGGGAACCCACGTTTATGACACCCACCCTTCCCCCACTTACAGGGGGAAGACATTGAAATCCCGAGGGGAACAAAATCCAGTGGATGGTCACAAAGCTGGAAGATGAAGGAGGCTATATTCAAATTCAGGTTTGTCTAGGCCAGAACAGGACTCTTATCCATCCCTGAAATGACTTGACTTTTCCCACCTCCCAACCAAGTTGCTTTCATCCTTAGCATACTCAGAACACAATTCCAAGTCAGTGCATCCTGTGAAAACTTCTCAGACACTTAACCATCAGAAACGCCCCCTCCATGCTCTGATTAATGACATCCCTATGTCACTATACAGGCTACTGTGAGAAGCATTTGATATTGAGAATGTTCTGCCCTCTGCTTCCTTCTGCCGAAAGGGAAGCATGCCATGTCTGGCAGTAACAGGAATTTGGGGGCTGGGAGGGAGGAGGAAATTATTAATGTATAAAATAGTGGAATGAGGTGAGATGAGGTGAGGTGAGGTGAGTTCGCTCAGTCGTGTCCGACTCTTTGCGACCCCATGGACTGTAGCCTACCAGCTCCTCCGTCCATGGGACTCTCCAGGCAAGAATACTGGAGTGGGGTGCCATTTCCTTCTCCAGGGGATCTTCCCAACCCAGGGATGCAACCCAGGTCTCCTGCATTGTAGGCAGACGCTTTAACCTCTGAGCCACCAGGGAATCCTTTTAAAATAAAAAGCCTCTAAAAACTCCATCCCTGGAGAGGTCTAGAAGCACCATCAGCAAGCCCCTCTTCTGTATGAAGCACTGCACCCCTTCTCAGGGTATTCTTCCTCCTTGACCTGCAGCCCACTTCCACACATACAGGCATGGAGGAGAGCAGCACTGGGTACAGCAACAAAATCCAACCCCTGCACCATCCTGCAAAACTCTGCCCTCAATGACAATGCCAGCCTGAGGATGGCTGAGGTCTCTGGCCTACTCTTTTGGCTTTTCTTTTTCCTTTTTAAAGAAATTCTATTAATTTTTCTCTATTATTTTACTAATATAAAATTTTTATATTATTATTATATATTATTATATAGTATATAGTATATAGTATTAATATATAGTAATTTATTTTTACTTACTGCTAACAGTTACTGACCATTTTTTAATGGAAGGATAACTCCTTTACAATGTTGTGTTTTTGCTGTACAACATGAATCAGCTAGAAGTATACATGTGTCCCCTCCCTCTTGGGCTGCCCTACCACCCACCACACACACCCTATTTATGAAGAATGGATAGGTGGTTTCAAGGCCCCATGTGAAAGGCCTAAAGAATGAGTAATTGGAAGATTACTGAACAGTGTGCCTCTCCAGAAACAGGCCCTGTTAAAACTATCACGAGCTACAGTGTAAGCTTCAACACCAGCAATGCTGCTTCTGCCCAAAGTGAAGGCCAAGTTCTTTATCTGGCCCACAAGGAACTCAAAGCTCCTGCTCCTGCCCGAACCACTAACCCCACTTCCCAACCTCATCTCTGATCACAACTCCTAATATGCCAACCTTACAACATTACTGGCAATCCCTCAAATGAAAGTTTGCTGCCTTTGTTCATGTGATACAAAAAACACAAACGTGCAGTTCATAGAAAAAGATATTCAATCCGTACATTGACCCTTTAAGCTCACAAAAAATGGAGGGAAATGCAAATCAAAACAACACTGAGATACAATTTTACAACTTAAAAAAATGGGCAGAAAATGAAAACACTGATAATATCCATTTTGGGCAAGAGCTTGGGGACACAAGCAGTTTCAGATACTTTTAACAGAATAATTGGTTCATTCTCCTTTAGGACAATTTGGCAATATCTATCTGTTTTCCAAATCTACCCCTTTACCCAAGAGTTGTAACTTCTAAGAATTTACCTTCTAAGAACTGAAGATTGGTTCATCTAAAAGATATATACAAAAATGCACATTTCAGCTTTTTTTTTTTTTAAGGCAAGGGCACACTCACAAAAACCCTGGAAACAAATTCAATATTCATTTATAGTACCTGCATGTTTAAGTCACTTTAGTCGTGTCTGACTCTTTGCAACCTCATGGACTGAAGCCTGCCAGGCTCCTCTAGCCAAGGGATTCACCAAGCAAGAAGACAGGAGGGTGTTGTCATGCCCTCCTCCAGGGGATCTTCCCAACCCAGGGATCAAACCCACATCTCCTGCAGCTCCTGCATTGCATCTGGATTCTTTACTGCTGAACCACTAGGAAAGCCCCATTCATTTGTAGGGAACTTGCTAAAACTGATACAGAAGCAGTTGTTAAAAATGAGACATAGCTAAAGGAAATTGTTAATTATATGTTATTGAGTAAAAAAGAAAATTCTTAGACACTACAATATGACTGCATTTGTAAGAACTGTGTAAAGAGGAAAGCACATCAGTTGTTCTCAAACTGTGATCTTCAGAGAAGCAGCATCAGCACCACCAAGCAATGTGTTAGAAATGCAAACTCTCAGGCTCCAGCCCAGATCTACTAATTCAGAAACTTTAGGGAGTATGGTTCACAGCCTATGCTGTTAAAACCCTTCAGGCTACCATGAGTGCTACTAAGAACCGCTAAACTAAGAACCACTAAACTGTATAAAGACCTAACATACAAAACTTCAGGAAGAATATGCAAAAGCCGTAGTGACATCTAGAGAAAGAGGTACAGTGGAAGCATGGAGGGCAATTTTTAGTCTCCCGTCTCTGTGCTGCTTGAATTTTCACAATAGGCAGCCACTCTTGTAATACTAAGAAAGATTCCTGTACTGGGTTGAAATCTACTTTATGTTGCTTCTACCCTCTAGTCCACATTTTTATCCCATGGGATCCCCCAAACCACCTAATCTCTTTTAAGTCAGCTAGCCCTTGTATATGCATCCCTTATATAACACCACCCTTATGGCAGAAAGTGAAGAAGAACTAAAGAGCCTCTTAATGAAAGTGAAAGAAGAGAGTGAAAAAGTTGACTTAAAACTCAACATTCAGAAAACTAAGATTATGGCATCTCAGTCTCATCACTTCATGGCAAATAGATGGGGAAACAATGGAAACAGTGACAGATTTCATTTCGGGGGGCTCCAAAATCACTGCAGATGGTGACTGTAGCAGTGAAATTAAAAGACACTTGCTCCTTGGAAGAAAAGCTGTGACGGGGGAGCCTAGTGGGCTGCCATCTATGGGGTCGCACAGAGTCAGACACGACTGAAGTGACTTAGCAGCAGCAGCCCAATGTCACAGAGTCAGTAAAAAACAAGAGAGGGACTTCAACCCATGCTCTTTCCACTATGTCACATGACGATTTAAAACAGCCACACTCTAATATCAACGTTGGCCACATAATTCTATAATCCCAGAATCTGATTATACTGAGTTTGGTGTATCTAAATCACACTTGATTTTATCACCTGTCTTCTCAACTTTTATCCCCTATGCTGCTGCTAAGTCACTTCAGTCATGTCCGACTCTGTGCGACCACATAGTCGGCAGCCCACCAGGCTCCCCCGTCCCTGGGATTCTCCAGGCACGAACACTGGAGTGGGTTGCCATTTCCTTCTCCAATGCATGAAAGTGAAAAGTGAAATTGAAGTCGCTCAGTTGTGTCCGACTGTTAGCGACCCCATGGTCTACAGCCTACCAAGCTCCTCCATCCATGGGATTTTCCAGGCAAGGGTACTGGAGTGGGGTGCCATTGCCTTCTCCGTTTATCCCCTATAGGTATTTAGTAACTGAGTCCTTTCCAAATCTCTTTATCCCATAGCCACTTTAGCAGAACTCAAGACAGCTCTCAGCCTGGTCTGCAACAGATTTCAGTGTAACTGGCCCAAAATCCAGATGGCCCAAGGGACAGGCAACACATACATTTAGGCTGAATGATTTGTACTTTATTTTCCCCACTCTTCCTAAACCCAGTCCCCACACAAATCACTGTATATGTACTTGCTATATAAACTCTGCTTCATCATCCATGTTGATAAGTACCTTCTAAACAATTTAAAACGATAGTTGTAGGACTTCCAGGAAAAACCATCTCATCGTTTTTCCTTGTGTCAAACCTACTTCTGCCCGAACATACTGTGCCTTTTCTCTTCTTTCCCACCAAGTGGCATCAGCAACCACCCCGACATTGTAGCCGGCAATCTAAAAAGTATCACTGATTCCCTGTGCAGGTTATTCTCTGTTTACCCACCTCTTCCACACTCAACCCTTTTCTGCCTGCCCTGTGTCCTGGGGATTACAGTCTGACCTCTAAGGCTCTCTAACCCTTTAATCTTCTAGTTGGTTTTGCCCATGGAGAGCCATTAGCAGAGACTTTAAAGGAGGAAGGAAAGTAAGGTCAGGGTTCCCTTCCTTTGGAGCTGCCTCGAACCTGCTGCATTTCTTTAAGATATCAGATCCTCTCAAGGCAGCGTTCTCCACGGGATTTCTCCTTTTGAGTTCTCCATCCCTTGCCCACTTAAGTAGAAAGGTATAACAATACCACTAATATTAGCTCTAGGCATTCATGCTGCCTTCATCTTTCTAAATAGTTCCTGTACTTAAAATTATACAAATCTAAGGGTGTCTTTCCTTCTGATTTATTCCTTCACTGTTCCCTTTCAAGCCTCAAGCAGTAAAAGTGCCTGAATAACTCAAATTCCCTTCCTCAGAAACTCTAGTAGTCTCTTTTAAAATTTTCTTCAAAATTTCCAGGTGAAGACCTCCATTTCTAGCCAAGATGGAGTAAAGGGTACCATATTTACCCTCCCACCTTAAATAACTAAAATAACGAATACAGGAAACAAAGGGTCTCAGGATACTGGACATCAGGCAACAAAATACAGTGATGTCAGAGAGATGGGGAGAAAAAGAGGTATCCTGAAATTGTTCAAGCTGACTGCCTGGGACCTGGACACAAGAAGAGAAAATCCACACCAAGGCCTGCAGTTTCCTGAACTGAGCGAGAGCTAGGGGTCTGTGCAGAGCAAGGAGGCTACAATTCTTGGGGCAAAGTAGGAGATAGGAAAGGGGCCCCGAAGGTGTGCTCGTCAACTATTCAGGACCGTGGCAGTCACTGTACACGTGAAGACACTGTCTGAGCCAGAAGCACTCCAAAAGATGACAGTGAACAATCAGTGGACTTCACACAGGGCCAAGAATAGTGGCGATTCACACCAGCCAGTGAGGAAAACCTCACAACTAACAGGGCTTGGGGGCGAGTACACAGACGGGCTTTACCTCAGCAGTGAAGAAGCATTAGTCCCACTCAACAAAGCTTAAGCAGGACGCAAGAGGATCACACTGTTTCCAAATAACTTAGACATGCTGCAAAACAAAGATCAAGTGTATTTATAGAAACACGGAAATACCTAGCATTGAACAAGGTAAGACACATAACGTCTGGTATTCAGTCAAAAATTAGCAGCATGCAAAGAAGCAGGAAAATACGACTTAAAACGAGATAAATCAATGGACTCCAACCCAGAACTGACCTATCTGATAGAATGAGTTGAGGCAGATATTAAGCCATCGTATTATTATACGTGAAAGTCCTATGTTCAAAAAGCTAAAGGAAAGAGTGAATTTAAAAGTTCAGACATATAAGGTTTTTAAAAGAATCAACTTGAAATTATAAAAATGAAAACTAAAATATCTGAGATGCAAAGCTGACTGTATGAGATGACATAACACAGAAGAGTTAGTGACCTTCAAGACATTGTAATAGAAACTATCAAAAATATAACAAAGAGAGAAAAGATTTTTTAAAAATAGAGCATCAGTGAGCTATGGAAAAACTTAAGTGACCTAATATATGTGAAATGGGAATACCTGAAGGAGAGAACAAAGAAGGGATCAGGAGAAATACATTAGACATAATGGTTATAAATTTCCAAATTTGATGAAAACCATAAAACCACATTTTCAAGAACACAAATGAACTCCAAGCAAAAGAAATATAAAGAAAACTCAGCCAAGCAACATCATAACCAAATTGTTCAAAACCAATAGGAAAGAGAAATCATAAAAGCAGTCAGGGTGGAGATGGCAAATTATGCAAAAAAAGAAAACAATGTTGAGAATGTCAACAGAAATAATGCAAGCTATGAGACAGCAAAGCAAGACTTGAAGAACTAGAAGAAAAAACTGTATACTAGAATTCTTTGTACTGTGGGGAAAAAAATCTTTCAAAACTGAAGCTGAAATAAAGATTTTTTTGAGACATACCGAAGAGGTCATACCAAAATTCATCTTCAGAGGAAGAAAAAGAACAAAACATCAGTGGGTTCCCTGGTGGTCCAGCGGTTAAGACTGCTGTTCCACTGCAGAGGGTGTGGACTCTATCTCTAGTCGGGGAAGTTCCCCATGCCTCAAGGTGTGGACCCAGAACAGAGAAACAAAGATCAAAATTTCTCAGCCGCAGAACTGTACCACAAGAAGTGGGAGAAAATAATATCTCATGGAAATCTGGATCCATAAAATAAAAGGAAGAGCATAAAGGTAACTATGTGGGTATATATACACTTTTTTAAAAGTTCTGAATGTCTTAAAAAGATAATTGACTGCTTAAAACTAAAATAGTGACCATGTATTGTGGGGTTTCAATATACGCAGAAGTAAAATGTATTGTAGAAGGCAATGGCAACCCACTCCAGTGTTCTTGCCTAGAGAATCCCAGGGACGGCGGAGCCTGGAGGGGTGCCATCTATGGGGTTGCACAAAGTTGGACACGACAGAAGCGACTTAGCAGCAGCAGCAAAATGTATTTTATAACATAAATAGCAGTAATACAAAAGCTATGAAGCAAGAATTAGAAATACATTGTTGTATGGTCTTTTTAATTTATTTTTAATTGGAGGATAACTGTTTTTACAAATTGTGTTGGTTTCTGCCATATATCAATATGAATCAGCCATAGGTACATGTATGACCCCTCCCTCTTGAAACTCCATCCCACCTCCCACCCCTATCCCACCCCTCTAGGTTGTCATAGAGCAATGGATTTGAACTTCCTGTGTCATACAGCAAATTTCCACTGGCTACCTAATTCTATGTATGGTTTTATATTACAATATGAAGTGGTATAATACCACTTGAAAGTTTACTCTGATAAATTAAACATGTATACTATAAATTTTAAAGCAACGACTAAAATAATACCTGAAAAAAGAATATGCTTAATTAGCCAATAAAGGAGGAAAAACATAGAATTAAAAAATAATTAATCCAAAAGAAAACAGAGAAAGAGAAAAGAGAACAAAAAACAGATGGAACAAACAGAGAAGAAAAAAAACAACATGCCATGTTTAAAACAAACCATAAGAATTACATTACAACACCCTAATTAAAAGGCATAGATTTTTATGTCTTGCCTTGTTAAGCTGCCTATAAAAAGCCCATTTTAAATATAAGGAAACAAACAGGTTAAAAAGGAAAAGCAGGAAAAAGATATATCATAAAAGAACAGTCAAAAGAGAGCTAGACTTTGATATACTAGTATAACACTAAATAATTTTTAAAGTAAAAATATTACCAGGAATAATGATTCAGTAGATATTGAAGAAAAAATAGCATCAGAAATATGAAATAATAAAGTGGATGATTCACCAATATGACCTAAAAATCCCAAATATTAGTCCACCTAGTAACAGGGTATCAGAATACCTAAAGCAAAATCTGATAGAACTGCAAGGAGAAATGTGTATGTCTACAATTATCATAAGAGATTTAAATGTGCCACTCTCAATAACTGGTAGAACAGGTAGACAGAAAATCAGGAAGTACATAATACACACCAATAGTCAATAAAGCTAACTGACATGCAAAAGCACTTTCCCAAACAGAGTAGGTTGTATTTTTTCTTTTCAAGAGCACATGGAATACTTATTAGGTTGGTACAAACCTAATTGTAGTTTTGGACTATGAATTTTAAATTGTAACTAGGCTCAAACACATCTTTATTAATCTAGATAGGAACCATTATAATCAACCCATTTTTGCCAATGAGAAATAAGTTTGTTTATTCCTGTAGCATAAAAATCTATGCTTTAGGATTTCACAAAATCTTGGAAAGTATTTTCTGCATCCTGCTGGTTGTAGAAACATTTTCCCTGAAAAAATTTTTCTAGATGCTTGAAGAAGTGGTAGTCAGTTGGCAACAGGTCAGGTGAATATTGCAGATGAGGCAAAACTTCATAGTCCAATTTATTTAACTTTTGAAGTTGTGACTGGGTGACGTGTGGTCAGATGTTCTTGTGGAGAAGAGGGCCCTTTCTGTTGACCAATGCCAGCTGCAGGCATTGCAGTCTTTGGTGCAACTCATCCATCTGCTGAACATACTTCTCAGATGAAATGGTTTCACTGGAATTCAGGAAGCTAAAGGACATCACCAGACAGCCAATACCGAAATCAGATTGATTATATTCTTTGCAGCCAAAGATGGAGAAGCTCTATACAGTCAGCAAAACAAGATCAGGAGCTGACTGCAGCTCAAATCATGAACTCCTTATTGCCAAATTCAGACTGAAATTGAAGAAAGTGGGGAAAAACCACTAGACCATTCAGGTATGAACTACATAAAATTCCTTATGCTTATACAGCGGAAGTGAGAAACAGATTTAAGGGACTAGATCTGATAGACAGAGTGCCTGATGAACTATGGATGGAAGTTCATGAAATTGTACAGGAGACAGGAATCAAGAACATCTCCAAGAAAAGAAATGCAAAAAAGCAAAATGGCTGTCTGAGGAGGCCTTACAAATAGCTGTGAAAAGAAGAGAAGCAAAAAGTAAAGGAGAAAAGGAAAGATATACCCATTTGAAGGCACAGTTCCAAAGAATAGCAAGGAGAGCATAAAAAAAGCTTTCCTCAGGTATCAATGCAAAGAAATAGAGGAAAACAATAGAATGGGAAATACTAGAGATCTCTTGAAGAAAATTAGAGCTATCAAGGGAACTTTTCATGCAAAGATGAGCACAATAAAGGACAGAATGGTATGGACCTAACAGAAGCAGAAGATATTAAGAACAGGCGACAAGAATACACAGAAGAACTATACAAAAAAGATCTTCGTGACCCAGATAATCATGATGGTGTGATCACTCACCTAGAGCCAGACATCCTGGAATGTGAAGTCAAGTGGGCCTTAGAAAGCATCACTACGAACAAAGCTACTGGAGGTGATGGAATTCCAGTTGAGCTCTTTCAAATACTAAATGATGATGCTGTGAAAGTGCTGCACTCAATATGCCAGCAAATGTGGAAAACTCAGCAGTGGCCATAGGACAGGAAAAGGTCAGTTTTCATTCCAATCCCAAAGAAAGGCAATGCCAAAGAATGCTCAAACTACCACACAACTGCACTCATTCACACACTAGTAAAGTAATGCTCAAAATTCTCCAAGCCAGGCTTCAGCAATGTCAACCATAAACTTCCAGATGTTCAAGCTGGCTTTAGAAAAGGCAGAAGAACCAGAGATCAAATTGCCAACATCCACTGGATCATGGAAAAAGCAAGAGATTTTCAGAAAAGCATCTATTTCCACTTTATTGACTATGCCAAAGCCTTTGACTGTGTGGATCACAATCAACTGTGGAAAATTCTGGAAGAGATAGGAATACCAGACCACCTGATCTGCCTCTTGAGAAACCTATATTCAGGTCAGAAAGCAACAGTTAGAACTGGACATGGAACAGACTGGTTCCAAATAGGAAAAGGAGTACATCAAGGCTGTATATTGTCACCCTGCTTATTTAACTTATATGCAGAGTACATCATGTGAAACGCTGGGCTGGAAGAAGCACAAACTGGAATCAAGATTGCTGGGAGAAATATCAATAACCTCAGATATGCAGATGACACCACCCTTATGGCAGAAAGTGAAGAGGAACTAAAAAGTCCCTTGATGAAAGTGCAAGAGGAGAGTGAAGAAGTTAGCTTAAAGCTCAACATTCAGAAAACTAAGATCATGGCAACTGGTCCCATCACTTCATGGCAAATAGATGGGGTAACAGTAGAAACAGTGACAGACTTTATTTTTTAGGGCTCCAAAATCACTGCAGATGGTGATTGCAGCCATGAAATTAAAGGACACTTACTCCTTGGAAGGAAAGTTATGACCAACCTAGATAGCATATTAAAAAGCAGAGACATTACTTTGCCAATGAAGGTCCATCTAGTCAAGGCTATGATTTTTCCAATAGTCATGTATGGATGTGACAGTTGGACTGTAAAGAAAGCTGAGCACCTAAGAATTAATGCTTTTGAACTGCGGTGTTGGAGAAGACTCTTGAGAGTCCCTTGGACTGCAAGGAAATCCAACCAGTCAATCCTAAAGGAAATCAGTCCTGAATATTCATTGCAAGGACTGATGTTGAAGCTGAAACTCCAATACTTTGGCCACTTGATGTTAAGAGCTGGCTCATTTGAAAAGTTCCTGATGCTGGGAAAGTTTGAGGGCAGGAGGAGAAGGGGTTGACAGAGGATGAGATGGTTGGATGCCATCACCAACTCAATGGACATGAGGTTGGGTAAACTCCGGGAGTTGGTGATGAACAGGGAGGCCTGACGTGCTGCAGTCCATGGGGTTGTAAAGAGTCGGACACAACTGAGCGAATGAACTGAACTGAACTGAAAGTAAATCAAACCAGCAACAGACCACCAAACAGTGACCATGACCTTTTTCTGGTGCGAGTTTCGCTTTGGAAAGTGCTTTGAAGTTTCTTCTTGGTCCAAGCTCTGAGCTAGTCACCTCCGGTTGTCATATAAAATCCAGTTTTCGTCACACATCACAATCGATCAAGAAATGGTTTGTTGCTGTTGCATACAATAAGAGAAGATGACACTTCAAAATGACAATTTTTTTGAATTTCGGTCAGCTCATGAGGCACACAGTTATCAACCTTTTTCATCTTTCCAATTTGTTTCAAATATCGAATGAATGTAGGATGGTCGAGACTGAGATCTTGGGCAACTTTTCATGTAGTTGTAAGAGCATCGGCTTCGATGATCCTCTCAACTAGTCATTGTCAACTTCCCAACGGCTGGCCACTACGCTCCTATCTTCAAGGTTCCCATCTCCTTTGCAAAACTTGTACCACAACTGCTTCTTGTACACTCATTAGCAGTTCCTGAGCCAGATGCATTGCTGATGCTGTGAGTTGTCTAAGTTGCTTTATGACTCACTTTGAGTAAGCAAATTCGAATAAGCCAATCACTTGAATTCACTTTTTGTATCTAACATCATTGCCCTAGTCTAGTATAAAATAAACAGTAAGTAATAAGTCATTAACATAAAAATAAAGTGAGAAATGTGCATTAAAATGACATATAACATAACCACATTTAAGAATGTATTCCAGTATCAAACTGCAAAGTTCAACACCGTAAAAGCACAAGTACTTTTGCACCANAAATGACATATAACATAACCACATTTAAGAATGTATTCCAGTATCAAACTGCAAAGTTCAACACCGTAAAACCACAAGTACTTTTGCACCAACCTAATACAAAGACAGACCATATTCTGGGCCATAAAACAAGTCTCAAAACGTTAAAAAAATTCAAATCATATAAACTACTTTCTGTGACTTAAATGGAACTAAATTATAAATCAAAAATAGATATGTGGAACATCCTCAAATATTTGGAGACCAACTGACACACTTCTATAAACCATAGGTCAAAAAGACACTTTAAAAAACTAGAAAATGTATTCACTGAATGAAAATAAAAACAACAAAACTTGTGGGATGCAGCTGAAGCCATACTTAAAAATTTACAGGCTCAAATGCCTATATTAGAAAAGACGTCTCAAGTAAATGACCTTAATTTCTACCTTAATACATTAGGAAAAAAAAAAGGGTAAGAGAGATCCAAAGTTAGCAGAAGAAAGAAAATAAAATTTAGGGTAAGTATCAATAAATTAAAAAACAATAAAGAGAATAACTGAAAACAAAAAGCTGACTCTTTGAGAAGATCCATAATATTCATAAATTTCTGGCAAGAATGATCAAGAAAATAGAGAGAAAAGAGACAAATAACCAGTATTTGGAATGAGGGAAATGAAATTACAACAGATTCTATAAATGTTTAAATGATAATAAAAGTATTATGAGCACCTCAGATGATATGTACAGATTCCTTTAAATATATTAATAGAAACTATCAAACCTCACTCAAGAAACAGATAATCTGCACAGTTCTCTATTAATAAGTCAATTGACTTTTCTGTCTCCTCCATTTAAAAAAAAAACAAAACACTCAAATGGCTCCACTGATGAATTCTACCAAACATCTGAGAAAGAAACCATGTCAATTCTACATGAACCCTTACAGAAAACTGAAGAGAAAGAAATGTTTCCCTGCTCATTCTATGAGGCCAGAATTATCTTGATAACAAAACTTAAAAGACAACATAAGGAAAGAAAATTATATATATCATTTCCAAGCATTAACACAGATGCAAATATTCTTAAAATTTTAGCAAATAGAGTCCAACAAAATATAAAAAGTATAATAGGTCCTGGCCAAGTGGGGTCTATCTCAGTAATACAAGGTTAATTTAATGTTCAAAAAAAATCAATGAATGTAACTGACCATATTAATAGTCTTTGAAAAAATCATGATCTCAATAGTTACAGAAAAAAGCAACTGACAAAATATTACACCTATTCTTCATTTTAAAAAATTAATGAAACCTCTCAGCACAGGAGATTCTAGCCAGTGTACTATGGCAAGAAAAGTTAAAACATTCTCATTGAAAGGAAGAAGTAAAACTGTCTTTTTTCACAGATAACATGATCAGACAGATAATCTGATGGTACCAGCAAAAAGTTATTAGAACTAAATAAGTAATTTAGCAAGATGGCAAGATACACGGTCAATATACAAATAGCAACAAACAATTGATAGCTGAAACCCAAAAGGACAACATTATTTTCAATAGCATCAAATACTGTGAACTACCTACAGATAATCTGACAAAGATCCATCTACTGAAAGCTAAAAAACACTGCTGAGAGAAATTAAGGAAGACCTAAATAAATGAATAGATATACTCCATCCAAGGATAGAAAACAAAATTTAAGACATCAATCCTCTCCCCAAATTAATGTATAAACTAAATTGCAATTAAAATCTAAGCAGGCCTTTATTTTGAAATGAGTGTAAAATTAATATGGAAATGTAACAGATGCAGAATAACCAAAACAACTTTAAAAATAAAAAAGTTGAAAGATATTCTACCTGACTTTAATATCTATTACAAAGCTATAGTCATCAAAACTAAGTGGTAATAGCATTAAAATAGACAAAGAAATCAATGCAATGAAATAAAACATCCAGAAATGGGTCCACATATACATATGGTAAAATGATTCTGTTCAAAGGTACAAAGACACTTCATGAGAGACAGGACAGGCTTTTTATCAAATGGTTCTGGAATAGCTGATACCATATGCAAAAAATAAAGCTTGTCCATATCTTGTTCTACAGGTTAACATAAAATAGATCCTGGATGTAACATAAAATAACAAATAAAGCTTCTTAAAAAAAATAGGACAAACTATCTGAGATCTCAGACTAGGCTCAACTTCTTAGATACCAAAACCATGATCCATAAAAGAATAAACTGATAAAACAGACATCATTAAAATTACAAATTGATAAATTAAACTTCATCAAAATTAAGAAGTCTGCTTTTCAAGACACTGTTTAAAAAATGAAAATATAAGCCACAAAATAGGAGAAAAATTTTCCAAATCACAACTATGATTTAAAAAAAAAAAACCTGTAATGAGAATAAACATAAAAACCTCTCAAAAATCAATAAAGATATAGGTCATTTTTTTAAATGGACAAAAGATTTAATAAACACTTCAACTAAGATGTATGAAATATATATGGGGAAATAAGCACATGATAAGAAGCTTGAGATTATTAGTCATTAGGGAAGTACACATTAAAACCCCATGAGAGAATTCCACATTAATAGAATAACTAAAATTTAAAAGTGACCACAGCAGTTGGGGCAAACTAGAATCACTCTGAAATACAGATTGGATGCATCTTAAAAAGTGAAATACACACCTACCGTGTAAACTAGCCATTCCACTTTCTAGTATTTAACCAAGAGAAACAAAGGCTGCACAAAGACATTTATACAAGTAATCATATTAGCTTTATGTGTAGTAGCCAAGAAGCAGCAAATAATTCAAATGTCCATCAACAGGTTAATGGATAAACTAAATATGGCATAGTTGTACAATGGAATACTACTCAGAAAAACAAAACATAAAATATGTATGCACACACCACCTGGACAAATCTCCAGAGGATCATGCTGAAGAAAATCATCATAAATAAAAGATACATATTGTATGACCCTACAGATAAATATTCTAAAGTTTAAATAATCTATCCTGACAGAGAGCAGCTCACTGATTCTTGGAATTAGAAAAGGGCACAAGAAATCAACGGGGGTATAAGAAATGTTCTTTGTCTTGATTGTGATGACAGTGTCATGGATAATATTAAAACTTCTCAAATTAGATACTTTATATATGTACAGTTTACCTTATATCAGGTATACCTCAATAAAGGTGCTGAAAAATATCCCAGTGGTGAATGCTTTTTCTTTTCCAGGCTACTCTGACTGCTATATTCTTTCCTTATCTCCTACATTCAATCAGTAATTAATTCTTAAGCATTCTATTCTAATCCCTCTCTTCTAGTCCCATAACTATGCTAACCCATCTCTCACCTGCATTAAATTAGTCTCTTCAGTCCTCACCACTTCAATTCATTTGCCACCTTGCAGCCAGAGTTAACTTTCTAAAACACATCCCTGAGTGTCAGTCACTTCAGTAGCTGCTGCTGGCTCTAGAGATACATTTCAACCTCCCTAACCTGATTCACCTGACTCTCCCTGAGCTGGCCTTTGCATTCTCCCCATCCCCCTTTTTGGCGATTTCCCACTTCACTCTCTCCTGTCTGCCCATAATCAGCAGTGCACCAGCCTTGTATATCTTTGCCCAGGCTGTCCCAGGTCAGCATGTCTTTCTCCAGCCCAGTCATACTGAGGCTTTGCAACTCTCCAGTTGGGTATTATCTCCTCTGAGCCTATAGTGGCCCATTTGGACTTCTCTCAACTCCTGAGAATCTTAAAATTGATTTTTACTGGAGTATAGTTGGTTAACAATGTTGTGTTGTCAGGTGTACAGCAAAGTGAATCAGCAATATCCACTCTTTTTTTTCCCATACAGTCCATTATAGGGGAGAATCTTCTTATACCTTGCTACAGCACCAATCTCACCATCACATAATCTCCTTTGCCAGACTAGACAGAAGCAGAATGGATGAAAGCTTGAAAGCAAAGACCAATCCTTGCTTTCCCAGAGCCTACCACAGCGCTCAGGCCCAGAGCACATTCCCAAATCAGTGAACAAATGAACGCAAGAGCTGGTTTGGGTGACCTCCCCTTACATAACTTGGGTAGACTCTAAATTCCACCTTATAAAAATAGGGGCAGGTAAGAGGCTGAATACTCTCTATAGTACATTCTGGGAAAATAATTATTTCAAATATTTGGAGGGGGGCGGGTGGAGAAGAGTCACTACCTGATACTGTTGTTCAGAACCAGCTGATAACAGATGGTGATTTGAACTAACTGAAGTAGGTTAGGGAAAGGGAACCAGATTTCAGGAAAAGACAAGGTCCATAGTAACAATTACTGATAGTAACAATTAACACAGCCTGGAAGAAGGTCCAGTCTCTGCCCAGCAAACTTAACTTCACCCAGAAAGACACAGATCTCCACCCTCTGGGTTAGTTCCTTCTCCCAATATACATGTTCTGACTTCCAAATCCAGCAGGGAGACTCCCTTCCCCTCAGAATCAGTCTCCAGGCCTTCTTACCCTCTGGGTTCCTTCAATCATCCTTAATAAAGAGTTTTCTGAGCCTGTCACCAGTAAGTCCTCCTTAGCTGATCCCCCCACCCCCGAGTCAGGCCAGTGGCCACAAGGTCAAAAGCCAAGGACAGGACCTCATTAACAGGAAACTCCCAGAAGACCAGGAGGCAGTCAAAGGCTGGAAGACCCAGCTGGCAACTTAAGAAGTACAAACTTCAGGATGCACATTTGGTGGATAACAGGGAAGAGGGGGAAAGCAAGCAAAATAAAACAGAACTCTACCCTCTATACACCAGCCACAAACTAAAAGGCAGCTTGCCTTCTCACTGCTCTGCAATTCAAAAGCATCATCACTTCCTCCCCCTAATACCGTATTTTAAAAATTAATCTAATGATGACTGCTTTTCAGTATTTTGTAAATGACTTGACTCTTTAGAGACAAAATCAGAGACCCTTTAGAGACAAATGTTAAGTGCTTTGGTGGAATATAGTCCAGGATTAGGGCAGTTCACCATTTTGCATCTTGTGTTTAAAAAGAAAGGTCATTAATAAAAATGGAAAAATACTCCTAGGCCGTTTCTACCCAGGATAACTGTAGCCAAAGAGCATTATACTATCTAATCTAAACTGCACTTCGAATGTTATCACAAGTTGCTGAAAGCGTTGAAAGCTACAAGCAACACAGGTCTTAAATGCCTTACAGTAGCCAGATTGAAATTAAAAGGCTCAAAAATGCCTAGGTGAAAGTTGCTCAGTCGTGTCCGACTCTTTGCGACCGCATGGACTATATAGTCCATGGAATTCTCCAGGCCAGAATACTGGAATGAGTAGCCCTTCCCTTCTCCAGGTGATCTTTCCAACCCAGGGATCGAACCTCGGTCTCCCGCATTGCTGGCGGATTCTTTACCAGGAAATATCCTGAAATAAGGTGATGAGGGGAAAGCGAGGAAATTAACATAATTAACTGGATCGTGACTGCAGAGGACCCAGGGTCCCAGACATCTTATGCAGCTTGGGGGAATGCAGTAAAGCCCACCCGTCTCTTGAGTGGCGGGACGCCTCACCCAGGAGTGTACACAGGGGACTCAACAAGATCTCGGAGGCGAAGGGCCCGGCTGGCGCTGGCGTTAAGACTCAGGCGGTCAGAGGAGGAAGAGGAGGCGGCGCCGCGGGAAAGGGGAGGGAGGCTTGGGCCAGATACGCTCTCCGGTTGGAGAACGTTCGCGCTGCGAGCCCGCGTTTCTGTAAAGCCCCTGGTACACACGTGGGACTGAGAGGAGGGTCACTTACTTGTCCAATCTGAAATTACATTTTAGCTATCAGGGCTCTGCAGGTTGCCGAGCGGAGCCCCACCGGGCCTGGACTGGGCGGTCCACGCGGGCAGCTGAGGCTCCGCCCCACCCCGCGCGCGGCCCCGCCCCCTGCGGCCGTGGGCCCCTGTAAAGCGTGCCGCGATTGGCCCTTTGAACCGGGCTAGGGATTGGCCCCCGCCTGCTCCTGCGGTCACGCGGCCCCGGCGAGTCGGCTAGACCTCAGTCTGTGACAGGTTCTTCCACCCTCTTAGGGACTTTTAAGGCCTGAAGTGGGCTCTCTCCTCTCAGCCCGCGAGTTTCTTGCTCTGCAGCCTCTTCTAGCAAAATTTATCCACGCAAACTTTCCGTAGCCGCTGGTGGGTATATGTGTCCAGCGTGTATCCTGTAACTTTGCGTTTCAACAGTGCGCTGAACACCAGGACTCATGCAGACAGTTGCTAAAATAAAGTGGTGGTGGTTTAGTCGCTAAGTCGTGTTCGACCCTTGCGACCCCATGGACTGTGGCCTGCCAGGCTCTTCTGTCCATGGGATTCTCCAAGGCAAGAAGACTGGAGTGGGTTGCCATTTCCTTCGCCAGGGCATCTTCCTGACCCAGGAATCGAGCCTGGGTCTCCTGCATTACAGGCAGATTCCTTACCGACTGAGCTAAGAGTGAAGCCCTTCTAATAATACTATCAAATGTTTTTAGTTTGTGCCAGATCCTATTCCTGATACTTTATTTAAAGTTACTCATCTAATTTTGTGAGCAACCATGAGAAGTGTCACAGTTTGTAAATCCACAAATGGGTCAAAGCCTTTAAGGAAATTACAGTCTGGTGGGTCCTGGATACACCTATCTCATTTAATCTTCACTATCCTTACATTTCCAGTTAGCTAGGTCCTAGTTGTCCCTAGTTTACAGATGCAGGGGGTCTGAAACGTTTTTTCAGCTTGTTTTGAGACACCCAGTAAGTAATAGGAGGGAAGATTCCACAAACTTAGCTTAAACCTGAGCCATGTCTTTTAAAAAGTCAGGCTCCCAGGCTGATGGGACTGGCATTTGGAAGGTAATTTATCAAGTCTAAATTCTTTATCTTCCTAGAAAAGGAGATGAAGTCACAGTAAAAGGAAGTGATTGTCCAAAGACACGCCAGCTCTGAGAGGTAAGCCTAGGTAATCGCTGTGCTTTCACTGAACTGGAGTGTGTGCCATGCCTGTGATAGTCACTCTGCTCTCCTCGTAACTACCCCAAATACATGTTCTTCTCTTGGTCTTATGGGTGAGGATACTGGATCAGTGAGGCTGAGGCCATGTGATTAGTTCCTAGGGCTTCTGCACTGGGGTTGTCAGGAAGTTCTTTTCTACCCTTCTAGGTTCTTCTGGGTGGTCTAAGAATTGAATTTACGGATCAATGGGAGAAAACCAAATGAAAGTTTAATTGCATGTGTACATGGGAAAGACCCAGTAAAACTGAGTAACTGAAAAACCATCCTCAACTAAAGATTAAAAAAAAAAAAAAAAGACAAAGATGTTGGGGGTCGTGATTTGAGTTTTCAGAAGGGAGGAAGGCAGTTTACATAAAGATGGAAAAGAAAATGTTTGATAAACATGTTTTCTGGATGTGCAGAGATAGTAGGACACAAAACAGAATTAGGGGGAAAAAAAAACAAAAAACCTTCCCAGGTTTCTCCCAATCTTCCATACCTAGTTCATACTATACTTATCTATGATCGTTTCTTGGAAGAGGTTCCCTGTCTGCATTCTTTAGGCAGCTAAGCGGGGACATCAGAGTTTTTTCCTGAGTCTTCTTGGGCTTTGAATTTTTTCAGCTCTAAATAATTTGCATGCCAAAGAGACATTTTGGGGTGGCAACTCTACCCACCCCCACAGGGTCATTTTCTTTCTTCTACACCATGGCTATTCACCTTCATTTCCAACAAACAGCCAAAGCTTTAACCATGGACTCTTTGGCAATGTGGGAAGTACTAAGATCTGGTTCTCGACACCTTTGTGAATCATAATGTGTTAATAAAATAGGAATAATAATATTAAGACCTGTTCATCTTAGCTTTCCGGAGTATTGTGATGAGTAAATAAGGGAATAAATACAGAAATACTTGGTGAAATGTTAGAAGCTGAACACATGTAAGATGGCTTCTGAACCTTCCTCAGTTGTACCTCAGGAATAGAATAAATGAATATACTGATTGCCTTAGGAACTATGGCAGGAGATTTCATCTTGGCTAGACTTGAATTAATGTGGGTTTTCTTCCTGGCCTTTGTAGATGTCTCAAACACAAACTAGGCATTTGTGTTTGATTTGGGGTTTGTTTCCTCTTATCATCATGCTCTCGTCAGTGGTAATAGCAACAATAGCACAGTGGCTGGAGCTCCAGCAGCCATCGTGGACCATGAGAAGATTTCAAGAATGAAGGCTATACACCCCACGGTGCAAGGGCTTGAGTTTCTAACACCGAGCAGCACCAGACCAATACCCACTCCCCACTTCCACTTGCAAGAAAGAAACTGCTTTCTTGTGCAAGACACTGCAATTTTATGTTTTCTGTCCATGGGGCCAAACATAATCATAACTGATATGTATACTTTATGTCACAGAAATCCTGGAGCAACTCTGATAGATGCAGAAGCAGACCTGGAGAGTGTAAATGACTTGTTCAGTGTCATCCAGCCAAGTGATAGAGGCATAATTTTGTGGCCTGTTCTCATTTTCTTTTTCAACTATGACCCACTGCCTATTGTGCATGAACAAACCTATTTTTTTTTTCATCTGCTACAAGTCCCCTACATATGAATGAGTTCTGTTTTGTGAGCACATTCATTAAGTCCAACAAAGTTAGACTAGGTACCCAACTCACACAGTTGGCTATATAGTACTGTACTGTAGTAGGTTTGTAATACTTTTCATACAGCAAACACATTAAAAATAATAAATAAAACATTTTTAGTTTTATAGTAAAGTATCTTGAAAAGTACAGTAGTACCATACAACAGCTGGCCTAGAGGGACACATTCACATCTTTGAAACTTTGCAACTTGAAGGTTTGTTTGTAGGGGACTTACTGTACTTCCACTCCATTCATTTACTCTAGGAGGTGGCAAACTTTTTCTATAAAGCGCCAAATAGTGAATTTTGGGGACTTTGTGAGTCATCTAGTTCCTGTTGCAACTATTCAACTCTGCTTTTGTAGGGCAAAAGCAACCATAGATAAAAGTAAATCAGTGAGTGTGACTATTTCAGTACAACTTTACAAAGGCATACAATGGCCAGTGTGACCCAGTATGCCTTAGCTTGCCAGCCCCTGATTTATTAGATTCTGATGTCCCATCACAAAAGTACATCAGAAATATATTACAGGGTATAGGGGGACTGTGACATTCCAGGCACCTGTACACTGTTAACCAGTATTAAGCTAGTGAGTGACAATTAGATACAAGAGAAAGAAAGATCCCTAAATTGATAATCATGAGATCTGGACACTCAGTTCAAATCTGCCCTGAAACCAGACCTATATCCTGAACCAACCCCAGTTGCCTAAGTTTCTTATATATTGGGATCAAATAACACAAATATTATCCGTACTTTCCAATTTTTCATGGCTACAAGGAAGACAGATAAGATGATATACATAACCATAACTTGAAAGCTGCAATTGTTATCCAATTATGTGTACACTGCTTCACTTTAGGTGGGATTATAGCCTCCGTCAGCTCCCTATCCTTACCTCTATCATGGAACTGCTGCTGCTGCTGCTAAGTCGCTTCAGTCGTGTCCGACTCTGTGCGATCCCTTAGACGGCAACCCACCAGGCTCCTCTGTCCCCAGGATTCTCCAGGCAAGAACACTGGGGTGGGTTGCCATTTCCTTCTCCAGTGCATGAAAGTGAAAAGTGAAAGTGAAGTCGCTCAGTCGTGTCCAACTCTTGGCGACCCCATGGACTGTAGGTAGGCTCCTCCGTCCATGGGATTCTCTAGGCAAGCGTACTGGAGTTGGGTGCCATAATGTATCAAATGCTTAGTAGTTATTAGTGCATCTGTTTATTCCCACTAAGCATAAAGGATTATCCTGTTTCATTGTATTAAAAGACTCAATTATTGGAAAGTCTTGACATCTACTCTAGGTTATTGGCAGGCAGCGTGGGCATCACGAAAAGTCGTTGTCCAGTAGACAGGTCACAAGTCACATCAGTGACACAGCACATCAGATTTAAGTGAGACAGAAAGAGCTGGGTTGTGAAACTGGAACCAGCTGAACTTGAAGTTTGTGTAATTTCCTTCCTGTTCAGAGCCTATTATGTGCAACACCAGGAGGCAGACAGGAGACCTGGTGCTCTCCCCTGGTGATCCATGGTGACCCTCTGATGCTCCAACTGCATTCTCTGAAAGCTTTTCCTAATTAACCACCCCCTCCCCACTATGGAAAAGATATGTTTTCCCCGAGATTCTTAGAGTCATGGCACAGAAATAGGTATGGTTATTCATTTATTCATGAATTCAGACATTTATGTATTCACACACTTAACAGAGATTGAGAGACTGGTTTTTTAAATTTATATATTTATTTTAATTGGAGGATAGTTACTTTACAGTATTGTTATGGTATTTGCCATATATCAGTATGAATTGGCCATAGGCATACATGTGTCCCCTCTGTCCTGAACCTCCCTTCCACCTCATTCCCAATCCCATCCTTCCAGCTTGTCAGAGTACCAGCTTTGGGTGCCCTTCATCATACATTAAACTCCCACTGGTCATCTATTTTACATATGCTAATGTATATGTTTCAATGCTATTCTCTCAAATCATCCCACTCTCTCCCTCTCCCACTGAGTCCAAAAGTCTGTTCTTTATGGAGATGGTGTTGAAAAGAACAGATATTGTCCATGTCATCATGGAACTGACAGTCACGAAACAGACATTCAATGTATAAGCATACAGATATATATATATGGGGATCCATATATATATTAGGATCTATATATATATAGGGATATATATATTTAAAACTGAAACTGAATCCATTGAATCCATGTAGATAGATCCAGTATATATATATATATATATATATATATATATATATCCAGATATATCCAGCATATATCCATATATATATATGCTAACGTTGAATCAAGCTAAGTATTCACTGACAGATGAATGGATGAAGATGTAGTCTGTATATACCATGGAATACTACTTAGCCATTAAAAAGAATGAAATAATGTTTACAGCAACATGGATGGATCTAGGGATTCTCATAACAAATGAAGTCAGAAAGAGAAAGACAAATAGCATATGATATCACATATATGGAATCTAAAACATGATGCAAGTGAGTTTATCTATGAAACAGAAACAGACTCACAGACCTAAAGAACAGACTTGTGGTTGCCAAGGGGAAGAGGTGTGGGAAGGAATAGATTAGGCGTGTGAGATTAGCTGATACAAGCTATTATATATAAAATGGATAAATAACATGGTCCAACTGAATATCACAGGGAATATACCATGATCAGCCATAATAGAAAAGAATATATATGTGTATATGTATAACTGAATTACTTTCCTGGACAGTAGAAATTAACTTTGTAAATCAACTATACTTCAATTAAAAATTATTTTAAAAAGCAGTACATGATTAAAAATATGAAAAAACCTAAAGGAGAATTTCATTAAAAATTATCTAAATCATGTCTAATTATATCTACAAGAGATTTTCTCAGTATTAATAAAAGTTTAAAAAACGTAGAAAGCATCCTCATTGGCTTAACTGCCAATGCTTTTTCTTTCTAAGACATATGTAAATTAAGAGTTCAGCTGGTGGCCTCTTAACTTTGATGAAATAAGATACTGAAACCTGAAGCCTCCCCCAGGACTTTCTTCCGGTTTCTTTATTGTCTAGCCTGTAGATAAGGTGTCATATCTGAGGGCATTCTGTATAGAAACTGTGCTAAAGGCTTTGCAAACATCCTCTCAAGTGTCTCGCAGTAACCCTGTAGGAGACACCATTATCATACACTTCTAACACTGAAGAGACTGAGATATCTTGCCCGAGGTTAAACAGTTTACACCACTTCCTTTCTGAAATTAGTGGAGGATCACAAAGTGAATTTTTCCCAGCCCAGATAAACGATAATGCATCAAGCTCCTGTCTCTTTTTTTAAAAATTAATTCTTAATGGAGTGTATTTGCTTTACAATGTTGTGTTAGTTTCTACTATACAGCAAAATGAATCAGAAATTTTTTTTATTTTCTTCCACAGAGCACTGAGTACAGCTCCCTGTGCTATACAATAGGTTCTCGTTAGTTATCTATTTTATACATAGTAGCATTTATATGTAGCAATGCCAATCTCCCAATTTATCCCACTCCACCCCTTTCCCCCTTGGTATCTATATGCTTGATCTCTTATGTCTGTCTCTATTTCTGCTTTGCAAATAAGATCATCTATACAATTTTTCTAGATTTCAAACATATACTCCTTTGTCTTGGGACAGCACTGCAAGAGGTCAAGAGGTTTAGAACAGCTCTCACATACACCCTGAGGAAGGCAGGCAGCACGTGCAGTGGAACAAAAATAAGCTTTAAAATCAAACAAAACCAGGTTATAACCTCATCTGTAACATACAGATTGTGTGATTTTGCACAAACTTGGTTGCCAGAGCCTCAGTTTCCTCTTTTGTAAATGGAACTGTTGATACCTACATTCAAGAGTTGTGTGAGAATTAAGTAAGTTCACTCAATTATTCACTCATTCAACAAATACCTGCAGAGTACTTAGCTCATGCTAGGCACTGTATGTAATATAAAATGAATACTGTACAAAAGTCCCTAACAGCTGGATGGCTACAAAGCAAACACTCTGGAGAAATTTTATCATTTTGTTTTTATTTTTCTGGACCAATTTCCCTCTTTTACTAGCACCTTATTTTTATATTTAGTCCCTTCTACTCCCAATCTAGGGACTTCCCAGGTGGCGCTAGTGGTAAAGAACCCGCCTGCCAGTGCAAGAGAAACTAAGAAACACAGGTTCGATCCCTGGGTTGGGAAGATCCCCTGGAGAAGGTCCCAGTAGTATTCTTGCCTGGAGAATCCCATGGACAGAGGAGTCCATAGGGTTGTGCAGAGTTGGACATGACTGAAGCAACATAGCACACTATAGTACATTCTGTAATCAGGTGCCCTGCCCTTACCTGGCCTGTGGCTGAGTATGTGAACCAAGGTAGGTCATGGCCACACTCTCTCTGGAATTTGAATCTTCAGCAGAATGATACAGAGACTAAAAATGGTAGGAGCTCATGCATTCCACCCTTGCCAAAACTCTTCCGCCTGGGAGCAAAGATGTCTTGGTTCCAACTCACTTCCAAGCCTAATTCTCTAGTCTTACTATCATTTTTGTTTGTTTTTAGGTCACATTATCATTCCAAAAATTCCCTTTTGCATAAGCAATGAAGAAGCAGTGTTTGTCATAGGCAGACATATCAGATGCCCACTAAAGACAGAAAGTTAACTCTCCTTTCCCAAGAATTGCTGAGTTAAAAGAACAGAAGGAAGGTGAACATGAAGTCGCTCAGTCGTGTCCAACTCTTTGTGACCCCAAGGACTGTAGCCTACCAGGCTCCTCCGTCCATGGGATTCTCCAGGCAAGAATACTGGAGTGGGTTGCCATTTCCTTCTCCATGTGGATCTTCCCGACCCAGGGATCGAACCCAGGTCTCCCACGTTGGAGGCAGACGCTTTAACCTCTGAGCCACCAGGGAAACAGAAGAGTCACTAAATAGTATAACTAACGGCACACAGAGGTTAGAAGTGCTCACTTCGGCACCATAGATCATAAATTCAGAATAGTTCATGTCCGATGTTTCCCTGGTAGATCAGAGGTTAAAGCGTCTGCCTCCAACGCGGGAGACCTGGGTTCGATCCCTGGGTCGGGAAGATCCACGTGGAGAAGGAAATGGCAACCCACTCCAGTATTCTTGCCTGGAGAATCCCATGGATGGAGGAGCCTGGTAGGCTACAGTCCACGGGGTTGCAAAGAGTCGGACATGACTGAGCGACTTCACCTTCACCTTCATGTCCGATATTCTAAATAAGAATGCCATTGACTTACATTGGTTGGGTGGTAGCCCTTACAATGGGATGTGCATGGTACACACATTGTCCCATCCAAAGACTGAAGAAATCTGTGGAGTAAATGTTCTTATCACACCTTGTCTTAGGTGAGGATGTTAAAGCTCAGAGGGGTTAAATAACTTGCTTACAGTGATAATAATTTGTGGAATCTAGTGCAAAATAGAAATACAGGGATCCATGCTGAGAAATTATTATAGAATTTCAAGATGGTGACAGCAGAGCATTAAACCAACTTCAGATTCCTTCTGAGCTTGAGCCCCTCTCCCTTCCTTTACCCCCTTCCTTTACAAGGATATGACTTCACATATCCATAAAGTTGGTCCAACTTACTTAAGTTAGTAAGTGACAGAGCTGACTTATACCTGGACCTCTTTGATTTGAAAGTCCATGGTCTCAATTCATGCTGTCAAATCACTCCTGTTGTCTACGTATTGCCCTCATCCCCTACTCCATAGGGAAGCTGGGTGACTCAAATAAGGTTGATAATGATGAGAGCTTCAGAGACTCACAGGGAAAAGTAACCCAGGATAGTCGTGATAGGCTTAGTTCTCCTGGGCTGCCTTCCTGGTGTTCAGTCTAGCCTTACCCTTTGAGAGGGTCCTAGACCACTCAGAATGAATTTAGAGGAGGCTGAGCAGGATGGTGATGGGGCAGCATGCACCCATCTCATGCACCCATGCACTTTTCACTCTGAAGATGAGAAGAGTCTCAGTGGTCATCAAATCTCTTTCCTGCTGAGACATAAGCTTTATGAGAGCCCGATCTGTCCTGCTCACCAAAATACCCTGTGGGTGTGGCTCAGTGTGTATGATATGATTAATGCTCAATAAATAGTATATGGAGCATTAATTAAACAGTTCACTGAATGTCTGTTAAGTGGAAGAGGAATTAAACATGTTTTTTTCCCCCCAAGGAGGAGGTCAGTTCCAGTGGGGTAGACGGATTTTGACTCTTCGGTATAAAAAGCTCTATGGCCCCAGGATGGAAAAGACTCATAGGCGGTCCCCTTCCAAAAAGGGGCTCCAGTGTGGAGAGGATGACAAGGATATTCCCCAAATGCATTCCCTAGAATACCAGACATGGCAAAGAAGACTCTGGTCCTAAGGCACTGCCAGCTGAATGATAGTAGCCATCTGGGCCTCTGTTGGGAAGCTTTGCAGAGGGAGGCTCTGTAAGAAACAGTGCTGTCCCTTGGACAGCCTTCTAAGCATCAGTGTTTGTGTGTGTGTACTCAGTTGCTCAGTCGTGCCTGACTCTCTGCAACCTCATGGACTGTAGCCCACTAGCCTCCTCTGTCCATGGAATTTTCCAGGCAAGAATACTGGAGTGGGTTGCTATTTCCTACTCCAGGGAGTCTTCCTGACCCAGGAATGTTTAGAATCTATGAATCTGCATGTTTTATCCAAGCTGTAAATGTTGGTAAGGCCAACTTCAATATTCCAAAGTAAGGCAAATTAACTGAAACTAAGTTCACTAAAGTTGTGGGGGTTTTGAGGGTTCTCTGCTTCTTAGCTTTGGGCTTAGATAAAGTAAATGTAATATTCAACCCCAGTGGGCAATCTGGATGTCAGATTCACCATGCTTACAGACAGCTGTGGAGGGAAAACTCTGAATAAATCTGTCTAACTCGTAATGATGAATTACATTACTTCATAGTGATCTTAACCTTCGGAGGCAAAAGTCCAGACAGGTTGAGGAATGGAAAATGAGGACATAAGGGGCGAACAATTCCATTAGCTCTAATCAAAGGAAGAGGCCAAAAGGGGATTAAAATCTATAGCTTGCACAAAAAGAGCAGAGACTAAACCACTCCAACTTTGAAAAGATTAAATATTTGCCACTGGCTCCTGTTTCTTCCACCCAAAGAGTTTATTAATTTATACTTAACAGTCTGCCTACTTCAGCTAACAACAGTTTTGAAAATGAATAATAGACCTACTTATTTAAAACAAAGGAAAAGAAAATCTATGGTGTAGTTCCCATTTCCTCTGACCTATATTTTTACCTTTATTTAGACCAGGGATTTTAAGCCTGGGGGGTCCAAGTACTCTATTTTTGAGATAGAATTCAGGAGGCCACCACAATTTTATTAGAATGTTAAAATAATATATACATACAGTACTTTTTTTCCTAATGAAATGACTCATAGCTATTTAAGATTTTAAGAGGGTATCTGCCTACATCTCTGGAAAAAAATATTAAGAATTTTCTCTTTTTTTTTGCCACACTTTGTGGCGTGTGGGATCCTAGTTCCCCCACCAGAGATCAAACCCACACCCCCTTTACTGGGATCTCAGAGTCTTAACCACTGGACCTCCAGGGAAGTCCCCAAGAAATCTTAGATCAACTTCCTCATTTCAAGCTTTCTTCTCTTCTTGATTCAGATATTCATTGTATGTTGAGCCCGGTGCTGAACACTATTCTCAATATTGGTACTGAATGCTTCCTCATTTAACCCTTCTGGAAGTAGGTAACATTGCCTACCTCTCACTTGTTTTTCATTCTTGAAGCAAACAGAGAATTTAATAGTAATTGCTACCATTTATTGAATACTTCTGATATACTCATTGTTTTTCAGTTTAGTTCAGTTGCTCAGTCATGTCCGACTCTTTGCAACCCCATAGACTGCAGCACGCCAGGCTTCCCTGACCATCACCAACTGCCAGAGCTTACTCAAACTCATGGCCATTGAGCTGGTGATGCCATACAACCATCTCATCCTCTGTCGTCCCCTTCTTTTCCCTCCTTCAGTCTTTCCCAGCATCAGGGTCTTTTCCAAAGAGTCAGTTCTTCACATCAGGGGGCCAAAGTTTTGGAGCTTCAGCTTCAGCCTCAGTCCCTCCAATGAATATTCAGGACTGATTTCCTTTAGGTTGGACTGGTTGGATCTCCTTGCAGTCCAAGGGACTCTCAAGAGTCTTCTCCAACACCACAGTTCAAAGGCATCCATTCTTTGGTGCTCTTTTATAGTCCAACTCTCACATCCGTACATGACTACTGGAAAAGCCATAGCTTTGACTAGACAGACCTTTGTTGGCAAAGTAATGTCTCTGCTTTTTAATATGCTGTCTAGGTTTGTCATAGCTTTTCTACCATTGTTTTTACATCTCATATAATCTTACAACAATCCAGTGAGATAAAATGTTATTTTCTGCCTGTGACATTAGTGACAAGCTAAATAATCAAAAAAGTTGAGTAACTCATTCAAGGATATTTAACTAGATAGATGAAACATGAGCCCAAATCTAATTCCAAATCCTGTTCTTTAGTCACTGCAGCATACTGTTATTTCCTGATAGTCTGTAGTACTTGCTCATGTGCACTCCTGTCACTTACCAGAAGCTGCTATAATGTTCACTGACTGACCTCTTTTGTAGTCTCAGTTCAATTATACTCACTTTCTTTCCATCAGTGGACACTTTCGGAAGATGAGAGATATTTCACCAAGTAGGTGTAATACAAAAATATCTTACAACTTTCCCCCTCTGGAAATTGTTTCCAGGCCATCCAAAGTTGTATCCACAAGTGCTTTTTTATGTGTTTGCTGTGAAACTCTCACAAGAGAGTAATCTCCCTTATTGGGTCTCGCAGGAGCTCTGTTTCCACGCAGAGGAGGGTCTTCTGGGTGTAGAACCAGAAAGACAGCAACTAGGGACTGATTGAGTCCACAGAGAAGATACTCCCTTTTCCATATTTCTGATCCTTCAAGGCTCTCACCTAATCTCTTCTCCAGGAAACCTCCCTGACGGGACATTTGGTCTCATTAGCACTCCCATGTCGGCACCACACTACAGTTGAAGAACTGCCTGTGAGCAGAGGAGGTATGAAATGTTTGTTATAACAATCTCTCACTCACTCCTACACGTCTTTATTTTCTTGTCTGTTATGCGCCAGACACTTCTGAGGTGAACAAGATATAACCCTTCCTCAGAGTGGTAGGGGAACCACATGTGAAGAAATAATTTCAATATCTGTGTTAGGGGCTAAAATAGTGGTATTTTTCAAGTAATGTAGGAGCCCAGAAGAGATAGCAACAGCCTCCCCGGGGCTGCTCAGGAAGGCTTCGTGGGGGAAGTGACATTTAAGTGTGGTTCAGAAAAAAGAGCAGGAATTTTCCGAGAAAGAGAAAAAAAAGGGGGGTGCTGAAGGCATTCGAGAAGGGTATGGTGTAGAGGTGTAAACAGCCACAACGTGCTGGGGAATAGCGAGACTTTTGGTTTGACTGGAAGGGAGGTGTATTGAGGGATGGGTTTGAGTTTGGTGCAAGACTATGAAAGGCCTTGTGTCGGCCCCGAGGTCTCAGCTTTGTCTTGTCAGCACTAGCATTTTCTTTTCAATTATTGGAATATCTTACTGCATGTCCCCTTATTGTATCACAAATATGGGTGAGAAATAGAAGTTAGAAAAGACATAATGGAGAAGAGAAACAGACAACAGTATAATTAAAACAGTTACCAAAGATAGAAAAAATTTAAGCATAGCAATATCATAATTTTTAGCTTTAATTAAAGATGTGTGGACAAAGGACCCTCCCTATACGCAATGTGAAGAAGACAAATACATTAAAGAAAATGCTTTGCTCTTAAAAAAAAATTTCTGGAAGAAGAAAGTTAGCAAGGAGACAAGGAGACAGGAAGGTATATTTATTGAGTACTTGTCCTCTGTTGTTTTACACAAAACTGAATTCATTCTAATCCTTAGTTCATGGTATACTTTCATCATGTTAGCAATGAGGAAATGTCCATCATCATTAGTAGTAGTCAAATAAAATATTCTTGAACTTGCCACCAAGTTCAACAAATAGAACTAGAACATCAGTGTTTGCCCATGTGTTCCTCTTCTTTCCTTTTCCCTCCACCCCCAGCCAAATTAACCCTTTCCAAACGCTATTGACTCTCGCAGTGTTTATTCCTTACTTTTAATATACAGTATGCACACACACACATACATTTGCATTTATTATATTACAGAGATTGACCACTCTGGCGCATATGGCTATAGTTTATTCCTTTTACTGCTTTTTTTCCTTTACTGTCTTCTATGGTGTGACTATATCACTATATATTTAGACATTGTGCTGTCAATGGGTATTGGGGGCTTTCCTTGACTACCTACTCCTATGAAGAACTCTGATTTTTTTTTTCCTTCTCCAGTTTCAAATCTCCCACCAACTCTTTGAGCTGGGTATGATTATATTCACTTTAGGTATGAGGCCACTGAAACTCAAAGAGCACTAGAAGCTTTTCTGTTGTCACATGGCCACAGAGTGGCAGAGCCAGGTTTAATTCAATTCTCTGTAACTCCAAAGCCTGCAGTGGCACTTCCTCCCTTCCTTGGAGGACCAGTTCTCCTCTCGATCCAGTGTGTTTCAGGCTCAGGAGACTCCCCCAGCTCACTTTTGCTCTGAGTCCCTGTGAGTCAGTGCTGGGGTGAAGAGGGGATTTCCTGAGCTGCCCCTGTCAATATATGTCAAAACATCCTGTTCAGTCAGACAATTCCCCTGGTAGTAGTCAGCTGCACTAGGAGCTTCTGGTCCAGCCACTTGGGTGGGGCTGCATTGGCCCAGCAACCTGCTAGAGTGAATCTCCTTCTTTCCCCCATTTGTGTCCTCAACTAGGTAATAATGATAATAACAATCTTTTTCTTGTAAAGAGATCTGTACCATTTCCAAAACTCTCTCTGAATTAGGAAAATGATTTCTATTAGCCCCATTTTCCTGATCAGGAAATCAGGTAGTAAATGGTAGATTGAAAAAAGGACACCTAGTCCAGGGTCTGTTCTGATTTTCTGTACAAATATCTTCTACTTAAATATATCACACTATGCTGAAGACTTTCTGAAAACCCAATATTCAGGCCAGTCTCCCAACATCATCCTTACTACTAAGAGTGCCGTTATTTCCAAAGGAAAAGTAGTCAGCTTTCTTTCTCTTTCAGCAAAACCACAGATTTGCTAAATGGTCATCACAATATATATGATGTGGTCTGAAGGTGCTAGAACATCATCCCCCTTAATGTCTCTTTTCACTGTCTGTCACAGGGATGGAAGTTCCACTTTTCATCCATCTGGCCCTCAGAAAGTTTTTTAGGAAAAGGTAAGATCTAGTATAGATCCCAGTTGTTTGTTGTTGTTGTTGTTTTTTAAAGAACTACCAAAAACTCCGATTGAACTTTACCTGTTTATTCTTTCGGTATCATGTCGGAGCAAGTCTAACAGGCCTGTGTCTGTGTGTGCTCCACCACTCAGTCGTGTCCGGCTCTCTGCAGCCTCATGGACTGTAGCCCGCCACATTCCTCTGCCCATGGAATTCTCCAGGCAGGAATACTGGAGTGGGTTGCCATTTCCTACTCCATGAAATCTTTACGACCCAGGGATCAAACCCATGTCTCCCGCCTCACCTGTACTGGCAGGCCTATTGCAGGGTTATTAATTTTCTGATGTTTGGCATATTATTTACTATTGTTTAAGGCCCAGAGTCTGTGGAGAGACATAATATAGATTTGTTTCCCAGTACAGATGCAAATGACTTTTGTTTGGAAGGAAAATAACCCCAAAGATTATGCTTTCATTGCCCTATAGGACGTTGACCGGTTTTGTCCAATTTTGTGTTTAACTGAGTAGTCTTATCCCAGTGTACTTTCTTCAGTGCATAAAACGTGTCTCACATGTTTTTTCAAATGACTTTTAGTAATCTGCTGGCTCCTTGATTAATGAGTTAGATTACTCTTGTGCTCACTTCATAATTGTTGATATTCTTTTTTAAAGAAATTTGAGATTTACAAATACTTGATTTACAATGTTGTATTAGTTTCAAGTGTACAGCAAAGTGAATCAGTTATACATATATACATATATTCACTCTTCTTAAGATTCTTTTCCCATATAGGCCATTACAGAGTATTGAGTAGAGTTTCCTGTGATATATAGCAGATCCTTGTAAGTTATATAGTTTATATATAATAGTGTGTATATGTCAATCCCAATCTCTCAATTTATCCTCCCACTTACCCCTGGCTACCATAGTTTGTTTTCTACATCTATAACTCTATTTCTATTTTGTAGATGATTTCATTTGTACCCCTTTTTTAGATTCCACATATATAATTGTTGATATTCTTAAAAAATTATTCTTTGACAGTCCACATTTAATGCCAAAAAGTGATCGTTTTCTAGTCATTGTTACCACATAACAAATTACCCTAAAATTAGTGACATAAAATAGCAACCATATAATTTAGTCACAGTATAGTGGGTTGGACCTTTGGGAAGGGCTTACTGAGAAGCTTTTGCTTGGAGTCTCTCATATGGTTAGAGTCAGGGATCTTCTGAGGCTGTAGGCCACAGTCTTGGTTGGTCTGGGTGTCCAGGGTGGCTCATTCTCAGGCTGCAGTTGCTGCTGGGTGCTGGCTGGGAGCTCAGCTGGAGCTGTCCACAGGAGCCCCTGTCCATAGCTTCTGTGGCATGGTTGGCTTGAATCCAGACTTCTTAGAGGGTGGCTGGTTTCCCTGGGGCAAGCATTCTGAGAAGACCAGGTAGAACCACGTGGCCTTTACCAACCTACTCTGGGAAGTTGATAGCATCATTTTTGTGGCACTTCATGAGTCAAGGGAAGGGGACATAGACCCCACCTCTTTTTAGGCAGAGTGTCAAGGAATTTTCAGACCATGTCTTAAGTCACGTGGGAAACCTCTTTGAACCTCATTGTGAGAAAGAAGCTTACATTTGTGCTATTACATTAGCAAAAAAAATGGCTGTGGACAAAGAGAACAAGAGAAGGTCAGAGAAATAGTGGTAGGAAATCCAGAAAGTAGGTTTTGTGCTACGTGAATTAAAAAAGTGATTGGAAACTTTATTCATTTAGGATCATAAGGGAGGAGGGGAAAAGCACATGAGTGCAAACTGAGTTGCTTCAGTCATGTCTGACTCTTTGCGACTTCATGGACTGTAGCCCATTAGGCTCCTCTGTCCATGGGATTCTCCAGGCAAGAATACTGGAGTGGGTTGCCATTTCCTCTTCCAGGATATCTTTCCAACCCAGGGATCGAACCCTCATCTCGTTATGTCTCCTGCATTGGCAGGCGTATTCTTGACCACTGGCACTACCTGGGAAGCCCCTAGAGGCACATGTTAGAATTCAGATTAAAAATTGAGAAGATGTGGTAGCTGACTGGCTGAGATCTGCCCTATAAGCTTTATAGTAAAGAGTCTTACTGTTTTTTTTTTTTCTTTTTTGATGCTTCTAAGCCTCACCCTCTTCTTCTCCCTGAATGCCATATCTGGGCACGCTGATAAGAAAGTCCAGTACTCCCTCCTTTGGCACCAGTGGGAAGTTTAAATCATGCATGGGAACCCTCACCCCACAACCACCATAAAATCCCAACCAAGTTTCCTGCCCCTGCCCTCTCTCAAGCCACTTTTGGATGTGCTTGGCAGCCACTCTGGTCTCCCCAGAAAATCTCATTATATGAGTAATAAATTATATGTCCCCTTTTATATTTAATAACATTTTTACTGTGTGAACAGTGTCATCACACTAAGAACCACCATTTAAGTAGGGGTCCATCCTTTGTCCTCAGACAAGGTTCCAGTTACAGAAAATATAGCTCCTGAATTTAAAAATTAATAAAGCTTAGCATTTATTGCCTTCTATATCCTGGGCGCTAGGAGGGAGTCACTATCATTATCCCCGTTTGACAAGTGCAGAAATGGGCCAGAAGAAAGAGCAGGTGGTTGGGAAAAATTGACTCAGATAACCTTACTGACTTGAAGTTTGGTTGAGAAGCTGATGGCATCACTGACTAAGGGTAGGAGACTTGGAGAGGGTCCATTTCTATGGGAAGAAAATCTCAGTTTTAGACACGTTTAACTTCTGATTTAAGGGGCTGTATAACTGATGATGTCCTTTGGCAGTTCAGTTCAGTTCAGTTCAGTCGCTCAGTCATGTCCAACTCTTTACGACCCCATGAATCACAGCACACCAGGCCTCCCTGTCCATCACCATCTCCCAGAGTTCACTCAGACTCACGTCCATCGTGTCCATGATGCCATCCAACCATCTCATCCGGGGTCGTCCCCTTCTCCTCCTGCCCCCAATCCCTCCCAGCATCAGAGTCTTTTGCAGTGAATCAACTCTTCACATGAGGTGGCCAAAGTACTGGAGTTTCAGCTTCAGCATCATTCCTTCCAAACAAATCCCAGGATTGATCTCCTTCAGAATGGACTGGTTGGATCTCCTTGCAGTCCAAGGGACTCTCAAGAGTCTTCTCCAGCACCACAGTTCAAAAGCATCAATTCTTCGGCGCTCAGCCTTCTTCACAGTCCAACTCTCACATCCATACATGACCACAGGAAAAACCATAGCCTTGACTAGACGGACCTTAGTCGGCAAAGTAATGTCTCTGCTTTTGAATATACTATCTAGGTTGGTCATAACTTTTCTTCCAAGGAGTAAGCGTCTTTTAATTTCATGGCTGCAGTCACCATCTGCAGTGATTTTGGAGCCCCC
>SJYQ01094266.1:110285-132033 GCA_006410935.1 Redunca redunca | reverse complement strand
TGCTGAGTTTTCCAAATTTGCTGGCATATTGAGTGCAGCACTTTCACAGCATCATCTTTCAGGATTTGAAATAGCTCAACTGGAATTCCATCACCTCCACTAGCTTTGTTCATAGTGATGTTTTCTAAGGCCCACTTGACTTCACATTCCAAGATATCTGGCTCTAGATTAGGGATCACATCATCATGATTGTCTGGGTCATGAAGATCTTTTTTGTAGAGGTCTTCTGTGTATTCTTGCCACCTCTTCTTAATATCTTCTGCTTCTGTTAGGTCGCTACCATTTCTGTCCTTTATCGAGCCCATCTTTGCATGAAATGTTCCCTTGGTATCTCTAATTTTCTTGAAGAGATCTCTAGTCTTTCCCATTCTGTTGTTTTCCTCTATTTCTTTGCATTGATCACTGAAGAAGGCTTTCTTATCTCGTCTTGCTATTCTTTGGAACTTTGCATTCAGATGCTCATACCTTTCCTTTTCTCCTTCGCTTTTCACCTCTCTTCTTTTCACAGCTATTTGCAAGTCCTCCCCAGACAGCCATTTTTTTGGCAGTTAGAGATAAGGAATTTATTGGGCACCATGTAAGTGCCAGACTCTAGGTAGGTACCCAACAGAGCTCTGGTGAGAAAATGAAAATTGTAGAGTCACCAACAAAGTGGATGCTGAAGCTGGAGTTTAGATCCAAGAGAAAGGACAAAGCAGAGCAGAGGATATGAACTCATGTTTAGAGCACAGGAGAAACAGAAGGCGCCAGCAAACCGGATGGAGAAAGGATGGTGGTAGAAATGTAAGGGAATATCTGAGTGGGGCCCAAAACACTTTTTTAAGTAAGCTGCCATTTTAAAATTGCCTCTCTGCCTAGGAAAAAAACCTGGACACCAGTGGAGTCATCTTTCTTTGATCTGGAAGGTATCTCTTGACATGATGGCCCTTTCTAGTTGCGCATACATAAGGCAAGTGGGCACATAGTGCCTAAGGGAATTCTGTAATAAAGTCTTTTATCTGTGGCTTTGGGAGGTTGCTCTCCCTTCATATTTGAAGAAAATCTCTTGGATAGCTATAGAAATATTTGCATAGAGACTCAAGGCATTGAGACCAGAACTTTCCTTTGGGTATTCAGCTATAGTATGGACTAGAGACAGCCCAGCTGAAGTCTCCTGGCAAAAAGGACAGTGAGAGTTCCTTTAAAAAAAAAAAATGAGCTGCTTGAGCTCATGTAGCTCAAAACCAGAAAAATAAATGACCCAATCAAAAAGTGAGCCAAAGAACTAAACAGACATTTCTCCAAAGAAGACATACAGATGGCTAACAAACACATGGAAAGATGCTCAAAATCACTTATTATCAGAGAAATGCAGATCAAAACCACAATGAAGTACCATCTCATGCCAGTCAGAATGGCTGTCATCAAAAAGTCTACAAGCAATAAATGCTGGAGAGGGTGTGGAGAAAAGGGAACCCTCTTACACTGTTGGTGGGAATATAAACTAGTACAGCCACTATAGAGAACAGTGTGGAGATTCCTTAAAAAACTGGAAAAGAATTGCCATATGAGGAAACCAGAATTAAAAGAGACACGTGTGCCCTAGTGTTCATTGCAGCACTGTTTAAGATAGCTAGGACATGGAAGCAACCTAAATGTCCACCGGCAGATGAGTGGATAAGGAAGTTGTGACACATACACACAATGGAATATTACTCAGCTACAAAAATAATGCATTTTAGTCAGTTCTAATGAGGTGGATGAAACTGGAGCCTATTATACAGAGTGAAGTAAGTCAGAAAGAGAAACTCCGATACAGTATATTAATGCATATATGTGGAATTTAGAAAGATGGTAATGATAACTTTATATTCGAGACAGCAAAAGAGACACAGAGGTAAAGAACAGACTTTTGGACTCTGTGGGAGAAGGTGAGGGTGGGATGATTTGAGAGAATAGCATTGAAACATGTATATTACAATATGTAAAATAGATGACCAGTGCAAGTTCAATGCATAAAGCAGGGCACTCAAAGCCGGTCCTCTGGGAAAACCCAGAGGGATGGGGTGGGGAGGGAGGTGGAAGGGGGGTTCAAGATGAGGGGGACACATGTACATCCATGGCTGATTCATGTCGATGTATGGCAAAAACCACCACAATATTGTAATTAGCCTCCAAGTAAAGTAAATAAATAAAATTTTTTAAAACCCATGAGGAAATTTCTTGACTGATTATTGTTACTGTTGTTTAGTTGCTAAGCCTTGTCCAACTCTTTTGCGACCCCATGTAGTGTAGCCTGTCAGGCTCCTCTGTCCATGGGATTTCTCAGGCAAGAATATTGGAGTGAGTGGCCATTTCCTTCTCCAAGGGATCTTCCCAATGCACAGATCGAACCTACATCTCATTGACAAGCAGATTTTTTTTTTACCACTGTGCGTACAAAGGGAAGATCATTTCAATCAACTGTGTGGCCTCTGATTCTGCTGGTGGAAATGCTTTGAGGATAGTTGGAAGCACAGATGTGGAGCATCCATGGCCAAGAATAGCACTGAGAAGATAGTGTTGTCCTTCCTTAAAAAAAAAAAAACCTCTGAAGCTTTGAAAGGGTCTGAAAAAGTAAGAATGGCACTAGGCAGGAGGTGAGCGTGAAGGTGACTAGGCAGGACCAGACTGTGATGATGACCCCATGCAGTAGTGTCAGAAGCTAGAAAGCAGAGCCACTCATACACGGATTAAAGCTTCCTTTTCTTCCTTTGAGAGTTATTAGAAATAGCCTGAGTTTTTGGATGAGGAAAGCAATTCAAAGAGAAGAAGCAAAATGAAAGAGGGAAGCCAGAGTCATGCTTATCAAAATATTTAACCATTAAAATATGACTTAATTGCAACCCAGCTTATGAAGCAACTCATGCAGTTATGAGGACAAAAAAGGCATATTTATAATCACCTACTCCCATGCTTTGAATACTGATTATGCACATTGTTTTGCACTGTTCCTGATACATAAAAGATGCTCAGTGTATGGTAACTGTGATCAGTAACATTATTATTAATACTAGTATATTGTTGGTCAAAGTAGTTATGAATGGACAGCCCTGGTAGAATATGAAGTAATGATGCCACGGTCATCAGCAAGGTCATTAGAATCTCCTTCCTTAAGTGAACTCTGACCAGGGTATGAAGAGCTATTGTTTGAGATACAGAAGGAAAGGCTGCTGCAAAAGCCATCGTCACAGCAAGTGGTGACCATCCTTATGGCTGAGACCTTAATGAAAGAGGAGAGGCACGTTCCTCACCCTCTAGGGATAATTAACCAGGTTCCCAAGTAGCAGCAGGAGATGGCTTTGTCTACTTAATTTTTTACCCTCCACACAAGCCCAATTCTGGGGATTCTGCCAAGGGAAAAACTAATTCCGTGTAGATAGGGGCAATCTGATAAATCTCTAGGTTTTGAAGGGGAGCCTTCATCCTTGTAGAGGTGTCTCCTCCCCCTCCTCCTTTTTCTCATCTGCCTTCTCTGTCTCACCATCTTCCTTCTCCTTGACTTCTCTGCATCCTAAACACAAACCCCATATTTCTTCATATTCCCATCTATATGACCTTGGGAACATTTCCCCATCCCACAGATGTTCCACCTACAGTGGCTCTGTGGTTAAAGAGTTTTGGGAAACTCAGGATCCCAAATAACTATCCTTCCTAGAAATTCACAGTGCAACTCACCATGCGGAAAATGCTGAGAAATCCTGTGGTAAAGTCACCCTTTAACTCTGGTTAGCCAGGGCTTCCTCATCTTCTTTGCTCACAAATGCAATCATATTTTTTTGCAATACTTATTAATAACCCTGGAGAAGGAAATGGCAACCCACTCCAGTATTCTTGCCTGGGAAATCCCACGGGCTAAGGAGTCCATGGGGTTGCAAGAGTCGGACATGACTTAGCAACTAAGCCATTACCACATTACTATCCCTCATTATTAGATTCCAATGGATTTGGATCAGGGCATTCCAGGAAGAGGGAGGACGTGAAAAGGCACAGCAGTGTGAATCCATTTTGTTTAATGGTGTGTGGTAGGAGGAGGGCAGGGGGAAAATATTAATGAGTTGTATATGCCTCGTGTTTATAGAAAAGAAGAGAGTGCAAAGAAGGACCTAGTCCTCAGGAATCAGTTTCATGAAGGCATCTACAAAGGCTACTCTGAAAGCAAGTAGGGAGGAAAGGTGGAAGGAAATTACATTGTCCTAGCTCCCTACTAAGCTTCATCTGTGTCTGTATCATGAAGCTGAATCGAAAGACTGTGACTGATATACATGGAAGTGAAATTAGAGAGGAGAACTAAGTTGTAAGCTAGATATTGGAATTTTATTCTCATTGGTGCTTTTCAGCTTTTGTCTCATCATGGTGCACATAGAAAATTAGAGCATATTTTATTTACTATGCCTGCTGCTGCTGCTAAGTCACTTCAGTCGTATCCGACTCTGTGCGACCCCATAGACAGCAGCCCACCAGGCTCCCCTGTCCCTGGGATTCTCTAGGCAAGAACACTGGAGTGGGTTGCCATTTCCTTCTCCAGTGCATGAAAGTGAAAAGTGAAAGTGAAGTCCGCTCAGTCGTGTCCGACTCTTTAAGACCCCATGGACCGCAGCCTACCAGGCTCCTCCATCAATGGGATTTTCCGGGCAAGAGTACTGGAGTGGGATTTCCTATGGCACAATGGAGTAAATGGAAGAGGATGCCTACTCCTGGGATGGAGGAACTCTATAAGTCATTTGTGGCACAGCAGTGTGCCCTGATGCTGTTGGAAAGTGCTGTTCTAGGTAATGGGAAGTAATATAAGAGTTTTAGGTAGGTAAATGACCTGGTTAGGTTTGCATAAAGAGATAACCTCAGGGGGCTTTAACCAAGATCCAGAAAGAGATCAGAAGCAGCTGTCCTTCTAGTTACACAAACCTGACTTGCTTCCCCCATGACTGGATCTTTCACATACATTTCCTTCCATCTAGAAATGTTCCCTCTATCATCCCAGGTCTTCACTTTGTTTTTGTCTCCTCATCCTTCTGATCACAACTGAAACATCACTTTTCAAAGGAAGCTGTCCCTCCTTCATCAAAGTCAGGTCTTCTTTATCACATCTTCATATATATTTTCCTCCATGCCACTAAATTTAATTTATAGCTGTGTCTTTGTGTTATTACACAGTCAACTCCTAACTAGACTATGTATTTGTAACATTGCTTCCCCACCTGGTAAGGCCTCCCATCTCCATATGCTCAAATCATAGCCATCCTTCCAGGTCTATTTGGAATTCTCTTTCCCACCAGTCTCCCCACTGGAAATATTGTTACCCTTCTTCTCTCAGTTCAGTTCAGTTCAGTTTCTGAGTCATGTCCAACTCTTTGCAACCCCATGAACTGGAGCAGGCCAAGCTTCCCTGTCCATCACCAACTCCCAGAGCCTACTCAAGCTCATGTCCATCAAGCTGGTGATGCCATCCAACCATCTCATCCTGTTGTCCCCTTCTCCTCCTGCCTTCAATCTTTTCCAGCATCAGGGTCTTTTCCAGTGAGTCAGTTCTTCGCATCGGGTGGCCAAAGGATTGGAGTTTCAGCTTCAGCATCAGTCCTTCCAATGAATATTCAGGGCTGATTTCCTTTAGGATGGACTGGTTGAATCTCCTTGCAGTCCAAGGGACTCTCAGAAGTCTTCTCCAACACCACAGTTCAAAAACATCCATTCTTTAGCACTCAGCTTTCTTTATAGTACAACACTCACATCCATACATGACTACTGGAAAAACCATAGCTTTGACTAGACAGTGTTTTTTGACAAAGTAATATCTCTGCTTTTTAATATTCTGTCTAGGTTGGTCATAGCTTTTCTTCCTAGGAGCAAGCCTCTTTTAATTTCATGGCTACAGTCACCATCTGCAGTGGTTTTGGAGCCACCCAAAATAAAGTCTGTCACTGTTTCCATAGTTTCCCCATCTATTTGCCATGAAGTGATGAGACTCGATGCCATGATCTTAGTTTTCTGAATGTTGAGTTTTAACCCAATTTTTTCTTTCTTTAAGCCAACTCTCCTCTTTCACTTTCATCAAGAGGCTCTTTAGTTCTTCACTTTCTGCCATAAGGGTGGTATCATCTGCATATCTGAGGTTATTAATATTTCTTCCAGCAACCTTGATTCCAGCTTGTGCTTCATCCAGCCTGGCATTTTACATGATGTACTCTGCGTATAAGTTGAATAAGCAGGGTGGTAGTATACAGCCTTGATGTACTCCTTTCCTGATTTGAAATTAGTCTGTTGTTCCATGTCCAGTTCTAACTGTTGCTTCTTGACCTGCATACAGATTTCTCAGGAGGCAGGTCAGGTGGTCTGGTATTCCCATCTCTTTAAGAATTTTTCATAGTTTGTTGTGATTCACACAGTCAAAGGCTTTGGCGTAGTCAATAAAGCAGAAATAGATGTTTTCCTGGAACTCTCTCGCTTTTTCGATGATCCAGTGGATGTTGGCAATTTGATCTCTGGTTCCTCTGCCTTTTCTAAATACAGCTTGAACATCTGGAAGTTCACAGTTCACATGCTGTTGAAGCCTGGCTTCAAGAATTTCGAGCATTACTTTGCTAGTGTATGAGATGAGTGCAATTGTGCAGTAGTTTGAGCTTTCTTTGGCATTGGCTTTCTTTGGGACTGGAATGAAAACTGACCTTTTCCAGTCCTGTGGTCACTGCTGAGTTTTCCAAATTTGTTTTCATATTGAATGCAGCACTTTCACAGCATCATCTTTTAGGATTTGAAATAGCTCCACTGGAATTCCATCACCTCTACTAGCTTTGTTTTTAGTGATGCTTCTTCTCTAATCACCTCTAAATATGGTTTCTGGACATCTCTGATTGCTTTGTAGAACAAACATCAGAGAAATTCCTGCCTACTCGTAGTTGTTTTCTGGAACTTGCTCTGCTTGTCTTCTAGCTCGTCACATAGTTACTGTTGCACCTGCCATGTGACATGAGTGTGACTCTACCCAAGACTCTAGCTCTAGGGGTGAGCAAGGCATATACTTGAACTCTGGGCCAATGAGATCTTGCTTTGGGATTTTTAGAAAGAGTTCTTTCAACCTGTCTCATTATCTGAAGCGCCAAAATGTATGACTCTGGAGCTCTTAAGGGCTATGGTTTTGCTTTGTGTAAATCATGGGCTTCCAGTAAAAGAGAAGAATGAAGGTGTACACAGAGAGAAACAGAGACAAGATAATATCCCATCAGTATTGGAGTCTCTGGTTCCAATAGTTCCTGGGCTCCAACTATATCCAACATTTGCCTAGCCTTGGAGCTGTGAGATACCTGTGGCTGCATGTTAAATGGCTTCAGTCATGTCCGACTCTTAGAGAACCTATGCACTATAGCCCACCAGGCTTCTCTGTCCTTGAGATTCACCAGGCAAGAGTACTGGAGTGGGTTGCCATGCCCTCCTCCTGGAGATCTTCCCAACCTGGGAATCTAACACATGTCTCTTGTGCCTCCTGCATGGACAGAAGTGTTCTTTACACTGGCACCACTTGGGAAGATACTTCCAATAATTCTCTCACTTTGTCAACCAGAATATAAACTAATTAATACATCTTGATCTCTTTTGAGAGCTCCCTGAGATGGGATTTATTGCTTGAATTCAGGACAACCAGGGTAGAGAATGTTAAACTGCAATTAAGCATCTCATATTTTAACATATAGTTTCTAAAATATGTTTATCTGAAGTCTCCACTGGGAGAGAGCACGATATAATGGGAAGTTTATGTGCTTTGGAGTCAGACTTGGATTTGAGGCCAACTCTATATTTACTAGTAGAAATTGTTACTCTAGACAGTTGATGCACTACTCTGAGCCTCGTCAAATGAAGATAATAGTACCCACATTAAAGAGTTATTATCACATGGTGTAATGAATAATGCATTAAAGGATTTGACATAGAATCTGGTTCAGCATAGGCACTTGGCATTCCACATTTCACTGAGTCAAAGATGATATCAGATGTAGTAGGTATCATGATTTGGGGTATCACTGAAAAAGGAAAACCCAATTAATCTGTGACATGCCATTGATGATATAAGGCATTCTGATTTTAAAACTTTTAAATTGTAAAAAAAAAAAATGCATCTTAGAATTGATGAAATGCAGTATATTTATTGGGCACAGATGATATGAGCAATAATGTTAGGCACTGGTGATATGAGTGAACAAGACTGATATAGCCCCTCAAGATGCTGGGGTCTAATAATTAATACAATTCAGATTTTCAAAAGGACTCACAATAACCTTACATGGTAAATTCCTGGCTTTCAAAACTGCCTAGGACCAAGAAGTAAAGCAGGAGAGAAATACTAGACTTTAATCCTCTTATATGTTGTTAGATCCTATAGCAGTTATATTTTCATGCTCTGCATACAATCCAAAACAAATTGTCTGCTTACAATTAAAATCCTGCTGAGTTTCCAAGAGCCTGGCCCCCAGGGAGCTATTTGAACACCATGTCTTATCCACAATGATGCAATTCTACTTTTAAGGGACAATTAAGGGGTTTCCTTGTAAGTCAGGCCAGACTTTCCCCAAAATACATGAAGGAAGTGCCTAGAAAAGAAAATGTTTGAGGCTTGTTTTTCATACTGTCATTTAAGAAAAACAATTTCCAAAAAGGACTGGATTAAAAAAAAATTAAATTTGGAAAGCTTGTACTTTTATAGCCCTTTGCAGCCTTTTAGTAGAACAGAACATAGTCCCTTAGGAAACTTAATGTAACAGTAACCAAATGTCCTTGTTAAGCAGCCATTTATTGGTCTATTAAATCTGATCTGAACTGTGATATTTTGCGGTAAATCTCTTCAACATAAATTGCTTAAGATGGGCTTCTTTAGGCATCTACCCCACTAGAGAGGGCTTCAGCATCATCCCAGAAAAGACAAATGTGTTTGCATCTTCCTGGAGAACTCTTGCAAAAGGGGAGATCTAAAAAGAACGTTTTCTTTGTCTCTTTTGCTTAGGAAGAGTTAAAAATGGTTTTAGAGATCATTCAGCCCAATTTTACAGATGAGATGGAGACCAACAATTAATTATTCATTATAGGCTAGGTGCTATCTTAGACCCTGAGGTTGGAGGATAAATAAGATATTTTCTCTGTCCTCAAGGCACTCACCATCCAGTGGGGATAAGAGATCAGTAAATAGAGCAAGGTAAGTGCCAGGCAATCGAGTGAGCCCCCCAGATGAGGCTGGCAGTTGGGAGAGGAGAGGAAAATAAGGAGCCAGGATTCATTCAGAGAGTTTAAATGTAGAGACTGTAATGAATAGTCTTAGAGAGTGACAAGAACAAAGGACTTGGGGGCACCTGGAGAATAGACTCAATGAGAAGCTAGCATCTCTTCCAGGGCCAGAGGACAGGAGGTAGAAATAGTATATTACAGTCTGGTAAGAACTGGATCCTTGGAGAGCAGCCTTTCAGCAGGGGCTTCAGCCACAGAGTCACAACAGCTGCCAGAGAAAAGGCCCCAAAGCCAGGAAAAAATGCCCCAGCCTCTCTCTGCTCAGTTTCCTAATTTTCCATTGGTGCTTCCCATTGTCTGAATCCAGTGGAAGCCAGATCACAAATGTGATGTAACCTGACAGAGTCAGCCTCCTGAAGCATAGAGGAGGGCAAAGTAGAGCAGAAAATACGTCCTGGGAGAGGGTAAATTGAGGCTAAGCAACACATCTGGCATTCAAGGTTTCTTCCATGTATGTGTATATGTGCATACACACACATTATTCATTCATTTAGCAAATAATTTGAAGTACCTACTATGAAATAACAGATAAAATCTGCTGAAGACAGTTTACTTAACATGGAGATGAAAAGGTAAACTAAATAAAAACCGTTTTACCCTACAGGCTTTCTATCTAGTGAAAAAAAGACAAATAATTCATAAAGCTTAATGACTGTTATGTTAAAGAGAGGTCAGGGGGCTTTGGGAGTATAATGAGTGGGAAAGTAGCTAATCAAATCGGGGCCCATAGAATATTCCCCTGAGAAAGTGACCTTTAGGTTGAGATTTGGAGATGAATAGAAGTCAGCCACCTAGAGGAGTAAGTTCCAGAGAGAGGAGTGTTCCTTGTGGAAAGAGTGCAAAGGCCCAGAGGCAACAGTGGGCATCAAGTTCAAGGGTCTGAAAGACTTTCAACATTCTTGGACCTTGGAGCATGAGGTATTGAAAGATGAGACTGAAGTGACGATCAGAACGAGATTGTTTGAGGCTACATGTTTCCAGATTTTGATCCTAAAGGCAATGAGGAATTATCTGAAAGCTTTAATTAGGTTTTCGCCACGTTCAAAGGGTTGCTCAGGATGTACGTTTCTGTTGGCCATCCCGACTTATGGGGACATGGGCACAGGTGTGCTCAAGAGATGAGTCCTAAGCACAGTAGGAGCCACTCACTGATAACAATTAAGAATGTTGTTTCAAGTGGAGGGAAGAGTATATCCAAAGGCTCAGAGACAGAGCAGAGCAGAATCCAGGAACATTAAGTCATTTCTACTGATGGAATATTGACAATGAGTGAGGAAGTTGGTGAAGTGGTGGGACAGGTTAGAGATGACTGAGTTATTATACGCTCCGTCCCGTGCACCCTGAATTTCAAGGCCTTCAACCCTCTTACTGCCACTAGTGCTTATGCTTTCATCTCTTACATGGTCAATACCTGGTACTGGAATTGCTGAGCCCAGGAGTAGACATATGTTTCATTTTTAATAAAAGTTCTCAAGTTCTCTCTCTCTCTCTTGTGCTAATTCCTGTGTCTAGAATCCTCTTTCCATCATCTGTTGAAGAAAGCTGCTTGATAGCAGCTGCAGAAACTGAATATCAAGAGTGCCATGGCAAGACAAGAGGATGGCCAGCAGGCAGTAGCCAATTTGGAGCAGGACTAGGGAGGCAAGTCAACAGGAAGAGGACTTGCAATGCAGCACAAGTACCAAAAGTGCTGACGGTACTTTCAAGATGGAATCTTGGAAACGTGGAGCTTGTAAGAACAAGTTAGTTTCAGATCACCACATCCAGTCAGCTTCTTCAGCGTTGTTTTGTACTCACTTAGCTTCCCTGGTGGCTCAGACGATAAAGCGTCTGCCTGCAATGCAGGAGACCTGGGTTGGATCCCTGGGTTGGGAAGATCCCCTGGAGAAGGAAATGGCAACCCACTCCAGTATCCTTGACTGGAAAATCCCATGGTCAGAGGAATCTGATAGGTTAAAGTCCATGGGGTTGCAAAGAGTAGGACACAACTAAGCAACTTCACTCACTCACTCACTCACTCACTCACTCACTCACTCACTCAAAGCTGCAAGTCTCAATACTTGTTGCCTAACCACCCTGCTGTGTTCTTTCCTTTTAATCTGCTGCGACACCTGAACATAGTTTTCTTCATTAAATTGTGTGACAGGCCCTGTTGTAGTCTGGTGAATGGAATGTAAACTGGTACAACCATTTCAAGGAAATTGTGTGATGTGTATGGCAGACCTTTCATATGTCAGTATTCTTTAATCCAGGGATTTCCATAATGATAATAGGTAATTGTGCCGTGCTCAGTCACGTCTGACTCTCTGTGCCCCCTGGCTCCTCTGTCCATGGCAATTCTCCAGGCAAAAATACTGAAGTGGGTTGCCATGTCCTCCTCCAGGGGCTCTTCCCTACCCAGGGGTTGAACCCAGGTCTCCCACATTGCAAACAGATTCTTTACCATCTGAGCCACCAGGGAAGCCCAAATAGGTAATTATTAATCGTTAATTTTATGTGTCAACTTGACTGAGCCAGAGGGTGCCCAGATATTTGGACAAGCATTCTGGGTATTTCTGCGAGTATGTTTTTGGATCAGGCTCACATTTAACTTGACAGATTAAGTAAAGTAGGTTTTCCTTGCAAACGCAGTGGGCCTCATTCAATCAGTTGAAGGCCTACATGGAACAAAAGGCTGAGGACCTCCTGCTTGACTGCTGTTAGGAGGGGCATTGCTTTTTTCCTGCCTTTGAACTCAAACTAAAGAAGCATCTGCTCTTCCTGGGTCTCAGGCCTGTTGGTGTTCAGGCTGGAATGGCACCATTGGCTCTCCTGGGGCTCCAGCTTGCTGACTGCAGATCTTGGAGTTGGCAGCTACCATAATTGCATGAGCCAATTCCTTTAAAAAAATAAAATAAAAAGGAAAATAAAAAAAAAAATAAAGTCAATCAGTGTTCTATTGGTTCTGCTTCTCTGAAGAATTCAGATGCAATTATCAAATACTTAGTATGTACAGGCAATGTTTTAAGTGAATTACATATTAGGACAGTTACATCTCATTAAACCCTATGCGATAGATACTATTATTATTGCTATCTTATTGGTGAGGAAAAAGGTAAGGAAAGTAGAGCAGGTGTACCATGCCCACATTTGCACATCTGTTAATTTGCAGAGCAAGAATTTAAACTGAGGCAGTCTGACTTCATAGCGGGCATGCTTAGCACCATGCTTCATGGCCTTTCCAATTTATGTAGATAGGTGTATGGGTTAAGATGTACACGCAAAAATATGCAGTAGCATATTATTTATCCTAGGGAATATTTTTGTACTTTTTAAATATATAATTGACTTACAGTATTGCAAAATCTTAAGTGTTTAGTTCAATCCATTTTTTCATACAAAGATGGTGTGACTGCCACTCACATCAAGCTATAGAACATTCCTCTATCCCAGTGGTCTCCTGCTTCCCTCTTTCTCTTTAATAACCCATCAGTTCAGTTCAGTTCACTTCAGTCGCTCAGTCGTGTCCAACTCTTTGCGACCCCATGAATCGCAGCACACCAGGCCTCCCTGTCCATCACCATCTCCCAGAGTTCACTCAAACTCACGTCCATCGAGTCCGTGATGCCATCCAGCCATCTCATCCTGGGTCGTCCCCTTCTCCTCCTGCCCCCAATCTCTCCCAGCATCAGTCTTTTCCAATGAATTAACTCTTCGCATCAGGTGTCCAAAGTACTGGAGTTTCAGCTTCAGCATCATTCCTTCCAAAGAAATCCCAGGATTGATATCCTTCAGAATGGACTGCTTGGATCTCCTTGCAGTCCAAGGGACTCTCAAGAGTCTTCTCCAACACCACAGTTCAAAAGCATCAATTCTTCGGCGCTCAGCCTTCTTCACAGTCCAACTCTCACATCCATACATGACCACAGGAAAAACCATAGCCTTGACTAGACAGACCTTAGTCGGCAAAGTAATGTCTCTGCTTTTGAATATACTATCCAGGTTGGTCATAACTTTCCTTCCTAGGAGTAAGTGTCTTTTAATTTCATGGCTGCAGTCACCATCTGCAGTGATTTTGGAGCCCAAAAAAATAAAGTCGGACACTGTTTCTACTGTTTCCCCATCTATTTGCCATGAAGTGATGGGACCGGATGCCATAATCTTTGTTTTCTGAATGTTGAGCTTTAAGCCATACCCAGAGGTAATCACTACCCAGCTTCCATGGCCATAGATTGATTTTGCCTATTCAACAACTTCATATAGATAGAACCATATAGTAAGTGCCTTCTGTGATTCTTTCATTATGCTTTATGTTTGTAAAGTTTATCCATTTTTGTGAATATAAATGGGAAATGGCAACCCACTCCAGTACTCTTGCCTGGAAAATTCCATGGACGGAGGAGCCTGATAGGCTACAGTCCATGGGGTCACAAAGAGTTGGACATGACTGAGTGACTTCACTTATTTTCTTTTTTCCTGTTACTGTTTCCAATTACATTGTACACATTTTTCACAGTATTTCACATCTATCCTCCTGTTGATGGACAATCATGTTGTTTTTCCAGTTTGGGTCCATTATGAATGAAGTTTCTATAAATATTTGTGTACGTGTCTTTAGTGTATACATGGGCTTCCCTCATAGCTCAGTTGGTAAAGAATCCGCCTGCAATGCAGGAGACCCCAGTTCGACTCCTGGGTCGGGAAGATCCCCTGGAGAAGGGATAGGCTACCCGCTCCAGTATTCTTGAGCTTCCCTTGTGGCTCAGATGGGAAAGAATCTGTCTGCAACATGGGTGACCTGCGTTTGATCCCTGGGTTGGGAAGATCCCCTGGAGAAGGGAAAGGCTACCCACACAAGTATTATGGCCTGGAGAATTCCATGGACTGTATAGTTCATGGGGTCGCAAAGAGTCAAACACGACTGAGCGACTTTCATTTCACTTAGTGTATATGTATTTTCATCCATATCCTGCATCTTGGTTTTCACTGATACTGAAAAACAGTTTTCCAAAGTGCCTAAACTAGTTTACAGTGATACCATTAATGTATGAGAGTTCCAGTTGTTCCATATCCTTGGTTACCCTTGATATACCTAACTTTAGCCATTTTGGTGGTTTTATGGTGGCATCTCATTGTGGTTTTATCTTCCCTAATGACTAATGAAATCAAATATTTCTTAATGTTCTTGCTATTTGAATAGGATTTTTGGTGCAGTATTCCAAGTATTTTTGCCTTCAAAAAGTCAGGTTGTCTGTGTTTTTTTAATTCATTTTTGAAAGTTCTTTATATATTGTGAGAATGTGTTTTATTTGTTGGATTTGTGTGGTATAAATAATAGCTTCCAGTCAAACTATGGCTTACTTATTCACTTTTTGATAAATAGGAATTCTTAACATTAGTATAATCCATTTAATCATTTTTATAGCAAGTTCTTTTGCATCCTATTTATTTTGTGTCCTTTAATATGTATTAAAGTCAGGATATTATTCTTCTATATTTTATGCTAGAAGCCTGATTGTTTCAGCCTTTACATTGAGATTTTTAATCCACTTTGAATTAGTTTTTGTGCATACTTTGAGGTTGAGATCAAGGATCAAAGTTCAAAAAATGAACTATAAGGATACTCAATTTGCCTTGCACCACTTGTAGAAAACTTGCCTTTTTCCTACTGAACTTCAGGGTTGTAAATCAAGGGCCCCTATATGTGGGGATGTATTTCTGGATTCTATATTCTGTTACATTGATCTACTTTTCTAACTTAGCCCCAGTGCTATACTGGCTTAATTACTGTAGTTTTATAATAAGTCATGAAGTCTGTTGAGATCCTTCAGCTTTGTTCTTTTTTTAAAAAAGATTACTTTGATAGATATATATTTTTTTGATGTCCAATAATAAAGAAATAAGTTATAGCACTATAAAAATGCAGTAGTATGCATCCATAAAAGTCAAGTTTATAAAATTTTAAATGATGTAGGAAAACACATAAGAAATAATACTGAGTCAACAGAGAAGGACATAAACTTGGAAAATCTATATGATCTCAATTATGTAAATGGAAAATACATTAAAAGAGGATGAAAAGTAAATATGCCAGCATGTAAACCATGGCTGTCTCTTCAAAGTGAAGTTTTAGATACCTATTTCTATTTTCTTGTTTGATCTCAGACCCATTCACCTCTTTTGTAATCTTCACCCTAGTATAAAGAGCCAAGCCTTACAAACTACATTTCTCATAATCACACATTCTTGCTTTCTGTCACTCTGTTAGGATTGGCCAATGGAAGGCACTAGACAGAGGTGGGGGTGGGAGGGGGAGAGAAGACAGGGCATTTCTCTGCCCCTCCTCTGTCTCAGGCAGCATTTCCAGGTGGCAATGATCCCATGATTGTTTCATCTTTCCCTGGCAACCCCGCCCTCTCTGAGGCCCTGCTTCTCTGATCCCATTTTTTTCCTTTGTCCTGCTATCCTTAAGGGTGACAATGGGTTTCTGCTAATTTCTGGGTTACTCCTCTATCCACTGTTTGTACCTTTAGTTCTCCCAAGACACATGAAATGAGTTTCTCCTATTAAATTTCCTCTATTGAATTACTTGGCCTAGCTTCTGTTTTTCTAACTGGACCGTGACTGACTTGGTAATTATTATTTTCTTAATGGTATTCTTTAACATTTTTAGAAATTTGCTCAGCTATACATAGATGGCTATCATAATTTTTTTCTTCCAGTTTTTACCCAAGATGCTAGAGAGAGAATCAAACCTTTGGGCAATTTAAAAATTATTGAGGGTCTACTATGGGCCAGGTACAAAGCTATCAATGAATTGGCCACAAATGATTGTGCTAGTTGCTATGGATACAAAAGCTACAAAAGATGCTACACTTGGACCGACTTGCTGCTAAAACTCTTCTGATCTAATTTTCTTTGTTTCTCACTTCTATAATCACAGTGAGTAGAAAGTGTATCACATAGGAAATGAAACAGAATAAACACATTTTTTTTGAGCAGAAAGGATCAACCTGATTTGTTTGGATCTTGGAATCATGTAGAAAGGGCAAGCTTGATGTGTTAATTCTTGGGAAGGCGTCTAGAGACAGAATAATCTGGACTACAGAAAGAGGGATTGAGAGGGAGAATGTGAATCTTGAGTGTTTTTTCTGCATCAGCCTTGTTCTCCTGAGCGTTGAGCTAGAGACAAGAAGTGCCTTCTTCCCATTATGTCTTTCTGCTTATATCTTAACTGTCCTGTCAACATAAACCCCTTGGAGTCATAGGCATAGTGTCTTCGTTTCGTTCATTTGTTTTTCAGAAGCTGGGGAAATATAAACTGAACTCTACAGACCAACAGAAAAGCAGGCTCTGGAAGTAAGCAGTGGCCAGGTGGGTGTTCCATCAGGGGTGGAGTCATATGGTGTCTCTACTCTCCATGCTGTACATCTTTGGCAGGACCTTAGGACTCAGTCTCTCCCTTTCAAAAGCACGTACACTCAGAGAGACTATGTGTGTATGTTAGTAGCTTCAGTCGTGTCCAACTCTTTGCAGCTCCATGGACTGTAGCCCATCAGGCTCCTCTGTCCATGGGATTTCCTGGGCAAGAATAGTGGGGTGGGCTTCCATCTCCTCCAGGGAATCTTCACGATCCAGGGATCAAACCTGGGTCTCTGCACTGCAGGCAGATTCTCTACTGCCTGAGCCACAGGGTGATGTCTAAAGAACCTGGGATTTGGACTCAGAATACCTGAGTCTCGGTTGAGGCTCTGTAATTCTCTCACTTTCTCTCTCATACAAACACGAGTGTATTGTTTATTCTGTGAACCATACATAGTTCCTCCATCACTACAGTTGGGGATAATAACCCTCACCTAACAAGGCAATTTGTAAATCAAATCTGCTGCTTTCCATGATTTAATGGCTCCTTATGTCCCTGTGGTGGCAGTAGCTTCCCTGGTGGCTCAGGTGGTGAAGAATCTGCCTGCAATGCAGGAGACCTGTGTTCGATCCCTGGGCTAGAAGATCCCCTGGAGAAGGGAACTGGCTACCCTCTCCAGTATTCTGGCCTGGAGAATTCCATGGACCACATAATCCATGGGGTTGCAAAGAGTCAGGCACAACTGAGCGACTTTCATTTTAACTTTCCCTCTCTATCTCCTTGTGGAGACAGTCCATATTCCTTACTATCATATGAAGCCTTCATCTCACCCTGTACTTGCTGCTCTCTTTTCTTATCACTGTCCTCTGAGTCTTGGTGACTTCCCCGTACCTAAGGACTGGCATGTTTCTCTCAATGATTTCTCACAGCCCTAATTCCTTTACTACACAAATCATTTTCTCTCATGCAAAACCCCTTTCTCTATGGTCTGGATAGCAAACTTCTCCTCTTACTTGAAAACTCAACTCTTACTTCTTGGTTGTCTTCCCTTTGTTCTGCACGCCTAATTAATTACTTATTTTGGCTAATCCATTTCATCTCTGCAAACCTCCAATAGTATCTGTAACTGTTTATGTATCTGTCTTCCCTAAAGGACCCATAATGTAAATTTTTGTATTCTCTGGAACTAAACCATTTGTTGTCCCATAGAAAGAGATGAGTAAATATAGACTGAATAAATAAACACAATTTCAAGAGTTGAGAGGTGAAATATTTCTGGTGAGGTGTCAGGAAGTAGCAGAAAGGCTGATGAAGAGGTGAGATGGATTCTGACTCTGCTTTCAAATCATCCAACAACCCCGTCTCTCTGGGTCTTAGTTTTCTCATCTTAAAGCAAAAATATGGAACCAGATGACTTTCTTTAAGGTCCCTCTCAGCTCAAGTATCTTCTGCCTGACCTTCCCTTGTGTAACACAGCAGAGATTCTAGCTTTTTGGCTAAAGAATCACATCTGATGGCAGTTAAAAATAATGAAAAATTAAAGTACAACAAACTTTGGTATGGGGGAAAGATGTTGTATTAGACAAGAAAATCTAGTTTTAAGTCTTGTCTCTGCTACTTCCTAAGAATGATACAATTTTGCTTAGATAAGTCATTTCTTTCCTGGGAAATTTATCTTTCTTGTTTGTCATGTGGGGTAGAATAAAGGCTCCACAAAATCCATGTTAAAATTAAATTAATACATTTTAAAACTCTAGCCCTCTCAACCAAACAACAGAGTATTATTATTTTGATTATTACCTCTCTCACCAATTTGGGGCCTTAAAAGATCTACCTTGAAAACCAGAGGAGCTTTTTTAGATGATTTCTTAAAATGGATCATTGATGTTAAATTACTGGCCAGAAATTTTCACTCTAAATTTTGTAGTCAAAGCCTTTTTTACAATGTTCACCCTGCCAACTGTTCACTGCTCAGCTGCAGCCCTCAATTGCTTCAGCTTTGAAGTTAGACATGAATTAAACTGTCTCCAGCTTCAACATTTGGAGGGAAATTATTCAGTGGTAAATTGTCTCATAAACCCTGATCAAATGTACCATAAAACCAACACAGTGGACAGTGTAAGCTGTATAATAATTTCTCAGTGACACTGGATGGAGCATGAGGGCTTCCAGAACTCAAGAGAAGCTGATACATATCTCCTCAAATAAAGCGGTTTTTCTTTTTAACTGTTACTTCACTGAGAATAAGCTGTCAATGGCATATGTCAGTATACTTGGATTTGTGTATATGTTAGTTCATGACCCATATGATGCAGCCACCAAAAATATAAAACAGTTCATAACGTTTTCATGATAATGAGGATTGAGAAGCAAATAGTTTTCTTGCACCTTTTCACCCCAGGTTTTTCTCAGAATCCAACAATTGCCCTATAGCTAAACTTTCTGGATAATATAGACGATTCAAAGCAGATGCTCAGTTGTCTACATGGGCTGGACCACTCATCACTCCTTGTCCCTATTAAGGGTACTGAGAAGCATCGAGCCAGATGGATTTGGAGTCACAGAGCACCACTCTGCAATTCCTGCCAACACCGTAGAGTTGTAGGATGGGGAGAAGGAAATGGCAACCCACTCCAGTGTTCTTGCCTGGAGAATCTCAGGGACGGGGGAGCCTGGTGGGCTGCTGTCTATGGAGTCGCACAGAGTCAGACATAACTGAAGCAACTTAGCAGCAGCAGCAGCAACAGGGTTCTGGAATGACCTCGGAGAGGACCTGGACTCCAAGGAAAGAGACCAGATGACTTCTTCCCTTATCTCCCACCCAACACAACCTTCCAGAGGAGTGGGAGAGAGAAATGCTATCCAGGGAAGAGGGAAAGGGAAAGATGTGGGAATCATTTTACAGTTTCTCAAGATACAAATTCAGGCAGGACTTCCTTAGCAGTCTAGTGGTTAAGACTCTGTGCTTCCAATGCAAAAGGGCTCAGATTTGATCCCTGGTTGGAGAACTAAGATGCTACATGCTGCATAGCGTGGCCAAAAAAATAAAGATTGATTCTTTTTTTTTTTTTTTTAAGATATAATTTGTGCAACTAGTCTTTTTAGCAAAATAGCATTGAATGTATTGCTTGGTCAGCACTGCTTTCTATTAGTGATTCTGTTTTCACATACAAAATAAGTAATATTATATGATGGTGAAGGGCTCAGACCCTGAGATCAGAGAATTTGGAGCCAAATCCTGATTCTGCCATTTATTAATTCTGTGACTTTGAACAGGTTACCCGGAGGAGCTACCCCGCGTCTGAGGTCAGGGGCGGTGGCCGGGAGGAGACACCCTACGTCCGAGGTCAGGGGCAGCGGCCGAGAGGAGCTAGCCCACGTCCGACGTCAGTGGCGGCCGGGAGGAGACACCCCGCGTCTGAGGTCAGGGGCGGCAGCTTGGAGGAGCTATCCTGCGTCCAAGGTCACAGCGGAAGAAGCCACCTTGCGCCCGAGGCCAAGGGCGGCAGCTGGGAGGAGACACCTCGTGCCCAAGGCCTGGGGCAGTGACCCTGAGGAGCCACCCAAGCCTGAGGCCAGAGGCGGCGGCCAGAAGGAGCATCCCGAAGTGCTGTGGCTGTGCAAGTGCAGGAAGGCCTAGAGGAGCTATCCCACGTTGAAGGTCAGGAACTTCGGCGTTAAGGAGATACCCCTTGTCCAAGGTAAGGAACAGCGGCTGTGCTTTGCTGGAGCAGCCTTGAAGAGATACCCCACGCCCAAGGTAAGAGAAACCCAAGTAAGATAGTAGGTGTTGCAAGAGGGCATCAGAGGGCAGACACACTGAAACCGTACTCACAGAAAACTAGTCAATCTAATCATACTAGGACCACAGCCTTGTCTAACTCAATGAAACCAAGCCATGCCCGCAGGGCAAACCAAGACGGGTGGGTCATGGTGGAGAGGTCTGACAGAGCATGGTCCACTGGAGAAGGGAATGGCAAGCCACTTCAGTATTCTTGCCTTGAGAACCCCATGAACACTAGGAAAAGGCAACATGATAGGATACTGAAAGAGTAAACTCCCCAGGTCAGTAAGTGCCCAATATGCTACTGGAGATCAGTGGAGACATAACTTCAGAAAGAATGAAGGGATGCAGCCAAAGCAAAAACAATACCCAGTTGTGGATGTGACTGGTGATAGAAGCAAGATCCGATGCTGTAAAGAGCAATATTGCAGAGGAACCTGGAATGTCAGGTCCATGAATCAAGGCAAATTGGAAGTGGTCAAACAAGAGATGGCAAGGGTGAACATCGACATTCTAGGAATCAGTGAACTAAAATGGACTGGAATGGATGAATTTAACTCAGATGACCATTATATCTACTACTGCGGGCAGGAATCCCTCAGAAGAAATGGAGTAGCCATCATGGTCAACAAAACAGTCCGAAATGCAATACTTGGATGCAGTCTCAAAAATGACAGAATGATCTCTGTCTCCAAGGCAAACCATTCAATATCACAGATATCCAAGTCTATGCCCCAACCAGTAAAGCTGAAGAAGCTGAAGTTGAATGGTTTTATGAAGACCTACAAGACCTATTAGAACCAAAAAAAGATGTCCTTTTCATTATAGGGTACTGGAATGCAAAAGTAGGAAGTCAAGAAACACCTGGAGTAACAGGCAAATTTGGCCTTGGAATGCAGAATGAAGCAGGGCAAAGGCTAATAGGGTTTTGTCAAGAGAATGCACTGGTCATAGCAAACACCCTCTTCCAACAACACAAGAGAAGACTCTACACATGGACATCACCAGATGGTCAACACCGAAATCAGATTGATTATATTCTTTGCAGCCAAAGATGGAGAAGCTCTATACAGTCAACAAAAACAAGACCGGGAGCTGACTGTGGCTCAGATCATGAACTCCTTATTGCCAAATTCAGACTCAAATTGAAGAAAGTAGGGAAAACCGCTAGACCATTCAGGCATGACCTAAATCAAATCCCTTATGATTATACAGTAGAAGTGAGAAATAGATTTAAGGGCCTAGATCTGACAGACAGAGTGCCTGATGTACTATGGAATGAGGTTCGTGACATTGTACAGGAGACAGGGATCAAGACCATCCCCATGGAAAAGAAA
>SJYQ01094266.1:70469-110137 GCA_006410935.1 Redunca redunca | reverse complement strand
GAAAGTGCTGTGCTCAATCTGCCAACAAATTTGGAAAAGTCAGCGGTGGCCACAGGACTGGAAAAGGTCAGTTTTCATTCCAATTCCAAAGAAAGGCAATGCCAAAGAATGCTCAAACTACCGCACAGTTGCACTCATCTCACATGCTAGTAAAGTAATGCCCAAAATTCTCCAAGCCAGGCTTCAGCAATACGTGAACCGTGAACTCCCTGATGTTCAAGCTGGTTTTAGAAAAGGCAGAAGAACCAGAGATCAAGTTGCCAACATCCACTGGATCATGGAAAAAGCAAGAGAACTCCAGAAAAACATCTATTTCTGCTTTATTGACTATGCCAACGCCTTTGACTATGTGAATCACAATAAACTGTGGAAAATTCTGAAAAAGATGGAAATACCAGACCACCTAACCTACCTCTTGAGAAATCTGTATGGAAGTCAAGAAGCAACAGTTAGAACTGGACATGGAACAAGAGACTGGTTCCAAATAGGAAAAGGAGTCCGTCAAGGCTGTATATCGTCACCCTGCTTATTTAACTTTTATATGCAGAGTACATCATGAGAAACGCTGGACTGGAAGAAACACAAGCTGGAATCAAGATTGCCAGGAGAAATATCAAGAACCTCAGATATGCAGATGACACCACCCTTATGGCAGAAAGTGAAGAGGAGCTAAAAAGCCTCTTGATGAAAGTGAAAGAGGAGAGCGAAAAAGTTGGCTTAAAGCTCAACATTCAGAAAACGAAGATGGTGGCATCTGGTCCCATCACTTCATGGCAAATAGATGGGGAAACAGTGGAAATGGTGACAGACTTTATTTTTGGGGGCTCCAAAATCACTGCAGATGGTGATTGCAGCCATGAAATTCAAAGACACTTACTCCTTGTAAGAAAAGTTATGACCAACCTAGATAGTATATTCAAAAGCAGAGACATTACTTTGCTGACTAAGGTCTGTCTAGTCAAGGCTATGGTTTTTCCAGTGGTCGTGTATGGATGTGAGAGTTGTACTGTGAAGAAGGCTGAGCACCGAAAAATTGATGCTTTTGAACTGTGGTGTTGGAGAAGACTCTTGAGAGTCCCTTGGACTGCAAGGAGATCCAACCAGTCCATTCTGAAGGAGATCAGCTCTGGGATTTCTTTGGAAGGAATGATGCTAAAGCTGAAACTCCAGTACTTTGGCCACCTCATGAGAAGAGTTGATTCATTGGAAAAGACTCTGATGCTGGGAGGGATTGGGGGCAGGAGGAGAAGGGGACGACCAAAGATGAGATAGCTGGATGGCATCACCGACTCGATGGATATGAGTCTGAGTGAACGGAGATGGTGATGAACAGGGAGGCCTGGCGTGCTGCGATTCATGGGGTCTCAAAGAGTCAGACTCAACTTAGCAACTGAACTGAACTGAATGGGAGATAATCTGAACACTTACCCCATAGGGATGTTGTGATGCCTAATGGAATACCACCTGTAAGGCACTTACAAGCATGCTCAGCACTTAGTCTTTCCCATTACATGTTAGCTGCTTATTTCTCTGCTTTGTGAGCTTCTCAGGGGCAGAGACTATGGATTCATTCATCTAATAAGCAGTTTTCAACCATGTACTATGTGCCAGGAATGGCAAAGATGGGTAACACACCAGTGCCAACAAGGGACTCAGTATAGGGAAAAAAATAGGTACCATTCTACAAATACTATATACCATGTATGTGGGTGATTTTAAGGGACCCCAGTGTTGTAATGAATAATTCTGCTTAAGAGACCTAAGTAAGACTGAGTCTTGAAGTTTGCAAAGCATATGCCAGATTAACAAGGCAGAACATTCTGGGGGAATGTATATTTTCTCTGTGTTAGAAACTTAAATGTATCTGTGTGTGTGTGTCTTGTCTGTCTGGGTGCAAATGCATATATATTCAAGGTTGAATATATTTCAGTCATGATTATATATTTGCTGATGTGTCACTTTTTATTCTATGTATTTCATTCAGTTCAGTTCAGTTCAGTTGCTCAGTCATGTCCTACTCTTTGTGACCCCATGAATTGCAGCACGCCAGGCCTCCCTGTTCATCGCCATCTCCCGGAGTTCACTCAGACTCACATTCATCGAATCAGTGGTGCCATCTAGCCATCTCATCCTTGGTCGTCCCCTTCTCCTCCTGTCCCCAATCCCTCCCAGCATCAGAGTCTTTTCCAATGAGTCAACTCTTCTCATGAGGTGACCAAAGTATTGGAGTTTCAGCTTTAGCATCAGTCCTTCCAATGAACACCCAGGACTGATCTCCTTTAAGATGGACTGGTTGGATCTCCTTGCAGTCCAAGGGACTCTCAAGAGTCTTCTCCAGCACCACAGTTCAAAAGCATCAATTCTTCGGTGCTCAGCTTTCTTCACAGTCCAACTCTCACATCCATACGTGACCACTGGAAAAACCATAGCCTTGACTAGTCAGACCTTTGTTGGCAAAGTAATGTCTCTGCTTTTTAATATGCTGTCTAGGTTGGTCATAACTTTCCTTCCAAGGAGTAAGCGTCTTTTAATTTCATGGCTGCAATCACCATCTGCAGTGGTTTTGGAGCCCAAAAACATAAAGTCTGAGATATTTCATTAGGTTTTAGGTAAATACAGGTTTATGATTTTTCCATCTTCTTGGCAGGATTCCTTTTAATTATTATTTAGTATTCTTTACTTCACTAATCCCTTTTTCTTTAAATTGTTTTTGGTGTAATTCTAATATTGCTGTACCCACTTTATTTGACTCATATGTGGCTGTTAACTCTTGTTTCGTAAACTTAGTTTTGATCTTTGGGCCACTGTGTTTTGGCTATGTCTCTTTGATGAGGCATTTAACAGGATGTCTTAAAAATCCAATGTGATCATCTCTAGCTTTCGGCAGAGGAAGTTAATTCACTTATAATCAACTTTATTATTACTTTTTGTATATATTTCTACCATTTTTTGGGTAATTTTCATTTCTCATTAGTGATAAATAGCTTTTAGTGGTTCTTAAAGCAAGTATCTATAGGTAATAAATGCTCTAGTTTTTCGTGGGTCTGAATATGTCTTTCTCTTACTCTTTGTTAGATTGAATTGCATCATCTCCCCCAATTCATATGATAAAGCCCTAAACTCCACTACATCAGAATGTGACTGTATTTGGCAATAGGACCTTTGAATGGTTAAGTTAAAATGAGGCTATTAGCGTGAGCTCTTATGCAATCTGCTTTCCCTCTATGAAGAGAAAATGTAGACATGCAGAAGAGACACCAGGAGTTTATGTGCCTGGAGGAAAGAACATGTGAGGACATAGCATGAAGGCAGCCATCTGCAAGCAAAGGAGAGAGGCCTCGGAAGAAAGCAAATCTGCTGATACCCAGATCTTGGACTTCCAACCTGCAAAACTGTGAGAAAATAAATTTTGACTTTTTAAGTCAATGTGTGGTATTTTATTATGGCAACCCTAGCAATATACTAATATACCTTTGCTTGATTGTCACACAGGGTATAAAAGTCTAGGTTAGATCTTTCCCCCATCAGCACTTTGTAGGTATCTGTTGAGTTCTGGCAGAGATTGCTACTGCTGAGTAACCTGCCATCTGCCTCAGTATCGTTCTGTGTTAGACAATCTGTCCGTTTTCTCTAGTAGTTTTGTATATTTTCTTGGTATTTCTTGGTATCCATAATGTTCTGCCCTTTGTGTGTAAATACAGTTCAATTTTTATTTATCTTTAGCCTTCCTTGTGTTTCAAAGTCCAGTGGTCTATCATTCATGCTGTAAAAATTCTCATCCGTTATCTTTTCATATACTGCTTCTCCACCCTTGTCTAGAAGAGGGTCAGTAACAAATCACTTGACCCAAATCCTAGTTGCACAGTTGTCTGTTTCTTTCATAGAGCATTATACAAATCATAGCCCTGGACAATGGGTAGTATGACTTTAAGCATTTCTTCATGGATTGGAGAGTCCTGCCTGAGACTCTAAATTTTATCTTATGAGATTCTCTCGGTTCCCTGCCACATGTGGTTCTCCTTGCCTCAGAAGCTCAACTACTCAGTGTTGGCTGGCTAGGTGAAGAGCCTAATGGGCCACACCTTTAGCCCCTGATTATTGCTGTATTTTGGTTCTATTTCTGGGCCACAGAGATGCTTATCTTTTTTTCTCAACCACAGTTTTTTTTTTAATTTTTCTTTTGAAATACTTTTGGATTCTCAGAAGAATCTCAGCGATAGTACAGAAAGTAACTAAATAACTTCCACCAGCTTCTCCTAATGTTAACCTTTCATATAACACAGGTTTTTAATGTTTTTTTTTTTCCTTTTTGTAGTTGATCTCTCATTTTTGGGTATTTGGCATTCAAGGACACTGGAAGCATGAACTCATCAAACCATATTGACCAGGAATCTGGCCCAGGAATCTTCCCATTGACTAACCATTTAATCATCCACCCATTCATTCAATAAGTATTTATTAAGCACTTATTTTCTTTCAAATACTATTCTAGGCACAGAAGTTATAGCAGTGATGAAAATGAGCAAAAATTCCTGCTCTGTGTGGTTAAAATGTTAGTATTGGAGACAGAAACTAAAGATAAAAATGGTAAAATATGCAGTGTAATATATTGTGGTGAGTAAATGCTGAAATGAAAAAGCATGGGAAGAGGATAAGAAGTATTGGGGCAGGTGGGGTGTTCAGTTCAGTTCAGTTCAGTTCAGTCTCTCAGTCGTGTCTGACTCTTTGCGACCCCATGAATCGCAGCATGCCAGGCCTCCCTGTCCATCACCAACTCCTGGAGTTCACTCAGACTCACATCCATCGAGTCGGTGATGCCATCCAGCCATCTCATCCTCTGTCGTCCCCTTTTCTTCCTGCCCCCAATCCCTCCCAGCATCAGAGTCTTTTCCCCTGAGTCAACTGTTTGCCTGAGGTGGCCAAAGTATTGGAGTTTCAGCTTTAGCAGCATTCCTTCCAAAGAACACCCAGGACTGATCTCCTTCAGAATGGACTGGTTGGATCTCCTTGCAGTCCAAGGGACTCTCAAGAGTCTTCTCCAACACCACAGCTCAAAAGCATCAATTCTTCAGCGCTCAGCCTTCTTCACCGTCCAACTCTCACATCCATACATGACCACTGGAAATACCATAGCCTTGACTAGATGGACCTTAGTTGGCAAAGTAATGTCTCTGCTTTTTAATATGCTATCTATGTTGGTCATAACTTTCCTTCCAAGGAGTAAGCATCTTTTAATTCATGGCTGCAGTCACCATCTGCAGTGATTTTGGAGCTCCCCAAAATTAAAGTCTGTCACCATTTCCACTGTTTCCCCATCTATTTCCCATGAAGTGATGGGACCAGATGCCATGATCTTTGTTTTCTGAATGTTGAGCTTTAAGCCAACTTTTTCATTCTCCTCTTTCACTTTCATCAAGAGGCTTCAGCATGAAATATAAAGCTTGGGGAAGTCTCCACTGGGAAGGACAATTGAGTGAAGACCCAAAGAGGTGCTGTCATGAGGCGTATAGATATCTGGGGGAAGAGATCAGCCCTCAAAATGACCTGAAGAACTAGGCACTAGAGCCCCAAGAAAACTGAAGTTCAGAGGAATTAAGTAACTTGCCCCTGTACAGAAGTAGTAAGTGAGAGAACTGTGATTTGGACCCAGGTCTTCCTGACCCCAGAACTTGTGTTCTTCTCTGGTTGACTAAGCACAGATTTACAAAGAGACACACATCCCTTCAAAGGTGCGTTCTGGTCCTTTCACTCACATAACTTAGTGCTAAGCCGTGGTGTTCTCATAAACCTTTCAAGAAAACCCTAGAAATCTATTTACGGACTGCTTGAGGTTTTTCAACACAGTGTTTTCACTGAACTAGCTGAGCTTCATAAAATATGACTTTGACTTTTCTAGCCATTGGTCTGGAGCTTGAGTGGTCATGGCCAGCCTGGAAGGTAGCCAGTGCCTCTGTTTAGGGAAGCTCGTTTGTCAGCTCCTGCACTAATAGGAAAGCTAATAACTCTTCCCAAGTTGGTTGTTCTTATTTTCCTAACTTTGGTTACTCATATCATCCACTTCTATCAAAATATATTGGGAAAAATGAGCCCTTATGAGCAAACTCTACTAGCTCTTATGAAACAGAGAAATAGACAGTTTATATTACAAAAAAGTTTGGATTACAGAGAATCTTGAAGGACAAGAGCACCTATAATTTATTCTTTAGGAAGGATGTAATAATAACAACCTGTTCCCAGGTGGAAGTCTCGTGGAGTCATTTTATTGTTTATGAGACTATCCTGGACTGTTTAAATGCAGATGATTCCTGAGCCTCTTTTATGAATTGGATTCAGGCCTTTCGGATGACAAAGAATGTGTTTGTTCATCACTTACCCCTCCTACAAGTAACCATTCTTTGGTCCAGAAGGTCAAATGCAGATCCCTCCTGAGGGAACTAGTGGCTTCTCCAGGGTCAGCCCCAGCCTCCATCAGGAGTTCTGCCACTCCCTATCCCATGCTCTTTCCTCCTTACCCTTATCATCTCATGTACACATACATGCTCTGACCACTGACACTACTTATTTCCTTGAATTTCCCCACCAAGATAGTTTTGATCCAATGAGTCCCTTGGAAAGTTTTTTCTCTCACCCTGCGTATTAAAGTCTTGCCTCTTGTTCATGACTCTATTCAGTCAGGGCTTATATTCCGTAAGTCTTCCTAAATCCTCCAGTTAGAATGAATTCCCCCTTTTCTATGCTTCCATAGTTTGAAAGAAAAAGGAGAGAGAGTAGATAAGAAAGACAGGAATTGGGGAGGAGAAGAGGAAAAAGAGGAGGAGAGAAGATGCAGGAGGTCAGGGAGGGGGAGGGAAAATGGAGAAGAGGAAAGATGGGGAGGGGGAGAGAGGAAGGAATATCACTATGATGGATCTTAACATGGCTTGCCCTCAGTAGGTTCAAATGGATAATTTTTATCTTTCCGTCCCTTTGAGGCCCAGCACTGTATTTTACACTAGAAGATATTCACTAAATTCTTATTGACTCAATAGATGAGGATCATTAGCAATTAGCACATGGATGATTACTGTGAAATAAGTGAAGTTCTACTCAAGTGCTGGAAATCATAGGTTTCCTAAGTAGATTAAATGATGTAGCAACAATCTTGCCTATATATTTATATACTTGGCTAGAAATTCCTTGTTTTTTTATTTTCCTTTTCACATTTTTTACCCTAAGCTATGGATCAAATCTAGTTAAATTTTTTAAAAGTCATTGGTAGGTAGGCTCTACACTCTTGCTGAGGTTGTAGAACACACCAGGATTTGGAATAATAAGCATAGATTATCACTATGTTATCACTTCCATCCATTGCCAAATTGATAAATCTTTCTTTTACTTTTTTAATTTTTATTGATGTATAGTTGATTTTTTGGACTTCCATGGTGGCTCAGATGGTAAAGAATCTGCCTGCAATGCGGGAGACTTGGCTTCGATCCCTGTGTCAGGAAGATCCTCTGGAGAAGGGAATGGTTACCCACTCCAGTATTCTCGAGGGCTGTTCTATCTATATATTTTTGTGCCAGTACTATTTTGTTGATTGTAGCTTTGTAGCATAGCCTGAAATTCTTCTTTTCTCAGAATTGCTTTAGCTATTCAGGGTCTTTTGTGGTTCCATACAAATTTAAAAATTATTTGTTCTAGTTCTGTGGAAAATGCCATTAATAATTTCATAGGGATTGCATTAAATCTATAGATTGCCTTGGGTAGTATGGTCATTTTAACAGTATTACTAAATCTCCCTTTTATTGAAACAGCTCTGTTTTCAAAAACAAATATGTCTCCTCCCATTTCCTAAAATGTGGACAATACCTCTCTCAGAGGCTTCTATACATCTTAGATTAGATAATATATTAAGGACAGTAACACAAAGATGAACTCAATAAGTGCAAAATAAATGGTGTAATTATTATTAGAGTTGTTAACAATGATTCCCTCTCCTAAGTCACTGTTAGTACAGAGCTGTTCTCAGTGGACTCATTTGTAGCCCCTGTACCCAAAAGGTCAGATACCATCCTAGGCATGAACAAGCCAGGCAAAACTGTTCTGTGGTTGCTCATGTCTTGAAGGTATCTGACTATTTCTGAACTTGATCAGAGTGATCACCTCTTTCTGCCATTGGTTCTTTCCTTTCCCGATTGAGCAAGGACATCTAGGCTTTAGTGGTAGCTCTTCCCTCCTCTGAGGAGACCAGCTTATTCTCTATATAGTCCTTCAGAGAAAGTACAATGATGGCATTCTGGGTATAATCTTTTAACTTTGCATTTTGAAATAATTTCAGACTTATAAAAAAGTTTCAAAATTAGAACAAAGAATATCTAAATTTTACTCTAATTCCCCAAATGTTAACTTACTTCCAAATAGCCATTGTATAACTGTCAAATTTATGAGAGGAACATTAATACAATGTTTAGTATCTAATTCAGGGAGTTAATGCAAAAGTCTCCAGTTGTTCCACAGATGTCTGTTTTTCTGGCCTAGTTGAATTTGATTGCCATATCTACACGATCTCCTTTAATATAAAATACTTCCTGAGTCATTCTTTGACTTGATGCTCGGTGTGTGGCTCAGCAGTAAAGAATCCACCTGGAATGCAGGAGCTGCAAGAGACAGACTTCAGTCCTTGGGTAGGGAAGATCCCCTGGAGGGAGGCATGGCAACCCACTCTAGTATTCTTGCCTGGAGAATTCCATGGACAGAAAGCCTGGTAGGATAGAGTCCATAAGGTCATAACAAGTTGGACAAGACTGAAGCAACTTAACATGCACATACACAGGCATGCACACTAACAAGGAAATTTCCCTTCTCATCATTCATTCCTTCTTCCATTCATATATTCATTTAATATTATCAATATGAGCTCATTGACTCTTATTTTAGTCTTTGATTATCATCTATTACATTCACTATTTTGTGCCTAACATCCCAGACTTGGCCATCTGGAGCCATTTCAAGTTGGCTCTTGAATCCCTTTGACAAATTCTTATGTCTTACATTGTTGTGCCTTCTGAGAGTTGTGTTGAGATTATATTGATATAGATCAGAAAAATAAAATGTCTCTGATGCATCCCAGTGAATTTAGGTGGCTCTGTTGATAACACTGCTCTTCCAAGAACTGTGATTTAGCTGTGCCCAAAGGCTGTTCTATATACCTTGTATGTAAGTATTATTTAGATGGTGTTTGTGTGTACATCTGGTTTTTTCAGCTGCTTCTATGTGGTCTGCCATTACTGCCTCTCCATTGGTAGTTCCTTTGAAATCTGACAACACAATTCCCTGTGGCCTCTTGGGCTCTAAACCATGCTCTTTCTACATCGTTCTTACACTGGATTCTATTTAATTAACATTTGATTTTGCCTTGCAAGACCCTGATATACATTAGGAGGTCACCACCCAGCCATTTATCTTTTAAAGTAACTGGGCTGGTTATTTTTTTTTTTAAGTTCCATCAGGTTAAAACAGTTAGCAATTTTTCTCCTTGCAGTGTCCCTTCATCCTGGACCAGACGGATAATAGATCAGTGTAGGTTCAGATGCATTGCAACATTAGTCATCAATTAGGTTTAAACCGGCACTGTAATATATCATTTATCTTGCCTGCCACGGTTCTTCTGAACATTTAATTTTTTAAGGCCTCTTAGGTTTTTTTTTTTTCTTTCTAACTGGCCTTCTGCCTCTCTCCTTTGTCTCCGACATAGTCATCTCCTTAAGGAACAATAAAAATTAGATTTGTTTGACCTGCTCTCAGGGTTTGTTTCAGCAAGATGGATTTTAATAGCTTTGACTGGTTGGGCAGACAGCTTTTATGTAATATTCCAGACATTTACACACTGTCTTCACTGAACCCTGAGCAGGTGTGTATATGAGAGGATGTGTCTGGGTGCCACTAAAGAGCTCCTTACTATTCCTTTCACATCAGATAATCCTCTGGGAAATTGCTTACTCCTAGATACAGTGGGCATCTCATTAAAAGCTCGAGTCATTGGCATGTCTTTCTCATCCTAATAACGTTTTTCTAATCTCCTGCATTCAGCATGTATTGCATTGTTAATGTTAAAAGGATCCTCTTTGTTTGATGGGGAGCTTTCTAAATAAATTTGGATTGTAATGGGAGTCTCTCGATTTTTTCTAGGTGTGCAACAACACCTTTCTGTGAATATTTTAATTGAGGGATGGGTCAATTTCTCATTGCAAGGTAGATTGTGGTCATGACAAGAGCAAGAGTTTTGAGGCCACACACACTAGGGTTTGAATTATGACCCAGCACTTTATTAAGTGAACTGCTCTGTGATTCGAACTTGGCGACCCTATCTTTCTGAGTCTCAGTGTCCATCCGACTAGAATAATAATGTTACCTACATCACAATGTGTCACCAGTTTTCAGTGAAAGTGTGGAAGACTTGGAGTATCTGACACAAGATCAGGAATTTTTTTCTTAGCATCACTAAATTTAGCTTTTTCTATGCAGGTAAGGGTAATATTTATTCAGTATTCATGCCATGGATATTTACTGAATATAAACTGGGTACCAACACTCTTCCAGACAGGGGAAGCAGCAGTGAACAAAGCAGACAAAGATTCAGACCTCGTGGAGGCTAAATTCTAGTGGAGGAGACCAGTAGTGGACAAGGTGGATAAATAAAATGCAAGGGATGTTAGACAGTGCTAAGCACTGCAGAGAAAAAGATGAAGCAGGGTTGTTGAAAAGATTAAATAAGATGACATGTAAAATGTTCCTGTCCAGTGTCTGGTGCATAATCAAGTGTCCATAATAGTAGTCATTCGTATCAATCATTTATTCATTATTTCACACATTTATTCAATATCTGTTGAAACCACATTTCAAACCAGGCACAGATGTTGTAATTCGGATATACTTCTGGAACTTTTAGGCACTAACTTCATTTATTCATTCTCACATTTTTTGAACTCCTATGTTACCCAAGGCCTTTGGCTTAGTGCTGGGATCTGGAGATGAATAAAGTAGGTCCTTGTCCTCAAGTTACTCAGAGTCTTATGGAGTCTTAAGTATGAAGCCAAAGAGCTGAGAAGAGAAATTTGGCAGGGGCCTAGAAGGAGGTTGGATTTGGAATGGTACCGTAGAAGAAAGGAGGAAAGCAGGTTAAGACTTCTAGCTTGCTGTGATCAGGCTTCTGGTAATACTTACAATTTCTTGATGCTGATGGTAATGTCCTTTGATGGCCCAAGCTCTTACACAACCCCCTCCAGCATCTCAGGTCTTTCTCTGAAGCCACCTCTGAAGATTATCTATCTCAGTGAGAGCAGAGCATAGGTGTGAGGTGGAACTCAAGCCCACATGCTCTGCTGTTAGACAACCCTCAGCTTCTGTTGGAAGAACTGTGAATTACAGGCTGAATTGGCATTTCTTGTGCTGGGGAAAAAACCTCACTGGAGAAAATAAGTAAAATCAATCAAGAATTTTTACTTTATTTTAGTATATTGACATGACTCAGTTTTAATCTTAACCCTACCAAGACTGTGTTGTTTGTTTACATGTGGGCTCTAAAAAATGCAGGGGTTCGATTAAATAAACTTCTGGCTCCAAATATAATTCTACAAAATGAGTTAATTTAATCCCTTTATTCTCATTCACAGAGTGTTCATTTAACTATCCATTTGTTCATTATTTTTTCATTCAACTAGGTTTTTGAGTGTCTTTTCTGCCAGTCACTGTGCTTCAGGACATAATACAATAAAACATGGTTCCAGTCTCAAAAAACTGACTCTCTGGAGAGGGTTTTTCAGAGATGTTTTAAATTCTCTTTTACTTTACTAGACATAATAATAATAATAACAGTATAATTCTCCCTCAACATTACTGTATAGAATAATACCCTGTGAGTGACACAGGACAAGTATTAGCCCCCTTTGTTCCCATTCTAAAGGGAAAGAAATCAAGGCATTGAAAACTCTAGTGAGACTAGCAGAGGCTCCTTACACACCAGGTCCTAGACTAGCAAGGCTGCTAGTAATACAGTAGTGAACAAGTGATCAGCCATCCAGACTTGCCTGACACTGTTTAGTTTTCAAACTGAAAGATCTTGCATCCTCAAACCAGGATGCAGCCAGGGCAGGTGATCCCATAAGTTATCCTATAAAATTGTACCCCCATCACAAGACACTAAGTGTCATGCCAGGAACGTGAAATGAAGTTCAGTATGATTTTATTGATTTGAATTTAAACAAATGGAAATCATGACAGAAATATTTATTTCCCTAGAGACCTGAAATATGCCTTGTTCTTTTCCTCATGAACACCCAGTTTAGATAATTACTAAACAGATAGGAGACATCTGCTTCATGGAGAAACCAGTGATAATAGGAGACATTGATATTATGATGTTGCAGAGGACCAATTTAGGCCCCTTCCTTCACTGTCTTGAGTGTTGAATAAAGAGCACAGGGACCGCAGGCTGTCTTTGAAGGATGTATTGCTTAGGGTATCTTTGACAAGTAGTTTTACTTTGGGGGATGGGGGTTGATGGGGAGACAAAATTCCATGAATGCTATCAGCTGTGAATGAATCACTTTACATTCCATAAACTCTACCCTTCTTGAAGCAGAGAGCTTCCTGTCCCTAGTTACTTTTAAAGACAGCCTTATGCAGGTCATTTCATTGAGTGAAGAAGAGTGGTAGATTGAGGATCAGGGAAAACTCAGGCCCTTCATATAATTTGAAACGTTAGGCTAGTGCATTTCTCTCCTGAGGTCTCAACATTTCCACCTGGAAAGAGGCACAGACACATCTGCCTTTCTGGAGAGTCCAAGAAATAAAGAGGTGCCCCCCACACCCCTTGCAAAATGTCCTGAAATCTCACTTCATGACTAGACTGTTCAGTTTTAATCACAAATAACCCTGGCCCTGGTACTAAATCATGGGTTATGCTGGGCAAATCACATATCTTTTCTGATTTATTTCCTTATCTGAAACTTGGGGAATTACATTCCTATAACAAAATGTTGTTGCAAGGATTAGAGACCACATTAAGTAGAACCCCCAGCATAGCACCGAACCCTGGGTGAGGTAATAAGATGTTGTGAGACCTTGCATTGGACCCAAAAGATGTTTATATTGTTACTACATGAAACACCTATTTTCATCAAAATTGTACTCATGTTTATCCAAAAATTTCTTTTCTGGAGCAAATTCTATTGAGCCAGTTTATAATTTTGATTGAATTTCTATACAGCACCATTCACTATTTCTGAGTGTCCTTTTTACATTTTATTAGAATCAAATATTTCTTTGAAAATTGTAAACTGAATATTATACTAGCCAATCATCATTTTTTTCCATATCATATTGATCTGATAATAGCTTCTGGCACTGCCAGTTTTCTTTTGTAAACATTAATTCTATAAAATTCAGTTTGAAAATCTATTCTTTCTACCAGGTTTGATGCATGATACTGGGTGCTTGGGGCTGGTGCACTGAGATGACCCAGAGAGATGGTACGGGGAGGGAGGAGGGCGGGGGATCAGGACGGGGAACACGTGTATACCTGTGGCAGATTCATGTTGATGTATGGCAAAATCATTACAATATTGAAAAGTAATTAACCTCCAGTTAAAATAAATGAATTTATATTAAAAAAAAAGAAAATTATTCTTACTTAAGAGTTGATATTTCTGTTAACTGATAGCCAATAACATTATACTATGTGTGGTTTTATCATTATCAACTGTGTTTTTGCTAGTTATTTTTACCAGTGGTGTTCATTAAGAATTAACCAGCATAAATCAATTATACTTCAATTAAAAAAAAAGAAGCAACCAACAATTGAACATAAAAGACTGAGAAAATCAATGGTATGTGTGTTTTCTTTTTTAAAAGCAAAAGAGAAAGGACATTAGTATAGCAGAGAGGTCATCCAGTACGATGGGATACCCTGGTGGCTCAGAGGGTAAAGAGTCTGCCTGCAATGCAGGAGACCTGAGTTTGATCCCTGGGTTGGGAAGATCTGCTGGAAAAGAAAATGGCAACCCATTCTAGTATTCTTGCCTGGAAAATCCCATGGATGGAGGAGCCTAGTGGGCTACAGTCCATAGGGTCGCAAAGAGTCAGACATGACTGAGCATCTTCACTTTCATTCATGTGGTATGAGTCAGAGTCAAGATGATGGGATCAAAGCATCTAACTTCTCTCCTGATCCCTCCCTCATCCCATCTTGCCAGGCCTGAGCTCCTGACCTTGGTCTTTGCCTGAGCCCCACCTGAACTGGCCTTATTCTTTAATTATGAATTATTGAAGCAAAGGCTATACCAAAGGGCTTTGTAAGCTTGTCAGTTTTCCCATTCACTTCATGCTCACTGCCAGCCTTCTCCCCACTTCACTAGCTCAGCTCAGCAGGGCTTGCACCCAGATCTGGAAAAAACTTGTTTTAGCAAAAATCTTGTTTTGAACAAAAATTTATCTTGAGGAGTGAAAGAGATACCATTGATAATGAACTTCAGCTTGATACCCGACATGGCAGGCCCTTGATATGTAAACTTCATTCCTCTACCCTTGTGTTCTGGTTCCTTCCTTCTCAGGGAGAGAATGTAGCTCATTGAATGGGAATGGGCTCTGAAATCAACTGAGCTGGGTTAGAATCGTCTCCCTTTTTTTTTTTCTCCTGTATGTTCTTCTATGAGTTATTTGGTTTTTTTGAGCTTCAGTTTCATTAACAATAAAATGGGAGAAAAATATCACTTTTAACATTGTTGTGGAGATTTAATGACCGTGTATGTGAAACAGTCATGTAGACACTGAGAACACATGATGAACACATGCCCTTGCCTACATACATTTTAGGGGGAGCCCCAGCCTGTCACAAATAAGGATCCAACTGATAAATTTTTACAGTCGTGATGACTGCAGTGAAAGAGGTGCTATAAGAGCAAATAAGAAAATCTCATCTCATTGAAGGTTGGTGGGGAGCATCACTGAAGGCACACAGGATGGTTATGCCATGTTTCCTTGTGTGTGTGTGTGTGTAACCAGTGATTACAAGTAGAGTCTTTATAAGGCATTCATAATCTTGAATCCTGGCTTATAAGTGAATTTTAGCAAAATACTAAATTTCCTAAATCTCAGTTTCTCATCTGTAAAATGAGGATCATAGCATATTTACCATGTACAGCGGGTCTGAGGATTGTCCTCCCTTTCTCCACATCTCTTAACTTTACTGAGTGCTTTCTATGTGCTGGGCACCATATACTTAATATGAATAATATCATGAAATTGGGACTATTAATATCCTGAGAAAACTGAGGCAACCAGAAGTTAGGCAACTGGTCTGGAGTCATACACTCATGGTAGAGTAAGATATAGTTTCAACCCAAAAATCTGACTCGTAAGGCTGTGTACTTTGCATGCACTGATCATATGGAGAGAGAGTCTAATACTTGGGTGTTTTTGCTGTAATTATCACTGGGCTCATTTTCCGCAAAAAGAACATAGGAATGTACTTTCCTCTCATCCATTTCCCCAAGACCCCTTGCTCACAATAACTGCTCTGTAAGTGCATCTTGAATAGATGAGTAAGCTGGGCCTGGCAAAGGCAGCTTTGTTTTAGACCAGGTGGGTAGAGGTGGGAAGGGAGTGAAGACCCACACCCCTCCCCAGCACATTCAAAAAGGCTTTCAACACCCTTGATTGCTATGTGCTCTGACAAATACATAAAATATGGTTCCCTTCCAGCTGTTCACTCCATTCATTTCTGGAGAGGTGCCAGCCACCTATTTGATCAGCTTTGAGCAGCAGTAAGGTAGTTAAGGCTGAGCAGGGCGCAGTCGGTTGATAAAAGGGTAAATATTTTATAAACTGTATGGTAAATAGCATACACATGCAGAGAAACAAGGTGAATCTTTTATAGGTCTCAGTCCCTGTTAAGTCTGGAATTAAATGCTGGTGCTGGAAGAAATAAATGCTAGTCTTAAATCTCCCTATCTTACAGAGAGTCAAAGGCTTGCTCTTAAGCCCTGGATAAGAAGTTCTGTCTCTGTTCCCTGCTGCTGAATTGCTCAAATTGTGGTATCTTTCCTCCAAGAAAAAAGGTCCAAGGACTTCCCTAGCGGTTATAAAACCCCATGCTTCTGATGCAGGGGGCATGGGTTCAGTCCCGATTGGGACCTAAGATCCCATGTGCTGAGTGGTATGGCCAGAAAATTTCAAAAGAAAAGAGAAAAGGTCCATTTCCTTATCCCAATGCCATATATATATATATATATATATATATATATATATATATATATATANGCCATATATATATATATATATATATATATATATATATATACACACACACACACAAACATTTCTTTACCAACATTTATATTTTTATATAATTTTTTGGATTAAGTGTCTACTGTGAGCTGTAGGAGAGATTTTAGTCCTCACAGAAACTCCAGTGAGATGCACAGAGTATGTTCATATACATATTTGGAATTTCATTTATGTTTGTTGGGAGCCTGTCTTGTGCCAAGTCCTCTTCTGGATAATGGGTACCCTAAGTCTGGAGGATAGAGTCTGATGGTAAGAGATAAATAATAAACAAGAGTTTCAGATGGAAATAAACCCAGTGGAAAGAAATGAAACAGAGTGAGAGGAACAGCAAGTGCTAGGGGAGAGGCCTTACTTGTAAGATGGCATTTGACATTCTCTGGCAGTGTGAATGGTGGCGGTAAGAATGTTCCTATAATTTCACGGTATTGTAGAGAATGTTGCATTGTGTGGGCCACATCAGGACCAAGGTATTCATTTCCCTGGCTTCTGGAAGCTGCTGGTGGCTCCCACCTGCACCTCTTCCCTGGAACTGCACCTCTCCCCTGGAACTGCCCCTCAACAAAGGAGCTACCTGGATCACATTTTGCCCCTGCTGTCTAGGGGCAGTTCACATCCAATGCAGAGTTACAAAGACCTGACCCCTGGTCTCAGTGAGGGCTAACTCAGTGGGCATCCTGGCAGGCAATGAGGGCCCTACTGCTGGCGGTACATAGAGCCCTGATAGCCCTGGCAGTATAACTGTTAACACTTCAATTAGCGGTGAATGAGAGACCAGTGGAAAGGAATGCACTAGCTATGCTGTATCTCAGCCATTTAAGAGGTTTAAAGGAAATAGTAATTATAAAGACAATGGAATCAGATGGTTGAGTGTAATTAACACATTGGAAAGACATATGAAAGGCTGGGGTGATTAATCACCAATTTATGGCAAAATGTGAAAGTTAGCAGTCGGTCCTCCTTGGCAGCATACAGACAGACTCCCATGTAATGCAAGCAGAGGGCAGAAAAAAAAATATCTGAGTCTCAGTCCCAGAACTTAATTATAACAATAGCAGAACTCTCTTTAGAGAAGATTGAATTCTCAACTACAGTGAACCAGCTAAACCACCTTCGAGTTCATTGATTCTGATCATCAGCAGGAAGTAGAGCTCTATTATATGATAGGGTCATGGAGGGATCAGTTTGACACCAGGGGAATCACAGGGGCATCATTTGATACTCCTGTAACCGATTTTGAGAGTAAATGGACAGGAAGAACATGATGGCTGGGTCTCAGACTTCATAGGTGAGAATCTGGATTACCCTCTATCTTCCCATGTAACCCACCTAGATTATCAGAGGCTTTAGAAAATATGAGGGATACAGATGGGTAAGGAGAGGAAAATGATGCAAATCTGTTGCCTCCAGGCAGCCAACTGCAGTGGCAGTGACTAGTTCATTCTACTAATTTTCCCCTTGTAAGTTTCCCTGGGAAAAGAAAGCAGACTCCAAGAAGAGCTATTCAGTTGAGTTGAACTTATTATTCAAAGCACATAGAGTTGAATGGTACAGCTGTAGCACTATACCCCCACATCATACACTCATTCTCCCAGCTCTCAGGTGTCTGATGAGCTTCCAAACTGGTGAATTTTTGGATGGGGAAGGGACCATGGGCTGAATGTAAGAAGGAAGACACCTAATCAGTCAAATTGCCACCATCCCTTGGATCATAGACAGAACAAAGGGATTCCAGAGAAACACCTACTTCTGCTTCATTGACTGTACTAAAGCCTTTGATTGTGTGGATCACAACAAACTGTGGAAAATTCTTAAAGAGATGGGAATACCAGACTACCTTGCCTGTCGACTGAGAAACCTGCATGCATGCCAAGAAGCGACAGAACCAGACATGGAACAATGGACTGGTTCAGAATTGGGAAAGGAATATGTCAAGGCTGTATATTATCACCCTGCTTATTTAACTTATGGAGAAGGCAATGGCAACCCACTACAGTACTCTTGCCTGGAAAATCCCATGGACGGAGGAGCCTGGTAGGCTGCAGTCCATGGGGTCACTAGGAGTTGGACACGGCTGAGCAACTTCACTTTCACTTTTCACTTTCATGCATTGGAGAAGGAAATGGCAACCCACTCCAGTGTTCTTGCCTGGAGAATCCCAGGGATGGGGGAGCCTGGTGAGCTGCCATCTATGAGGTCGCACAAGAGTCGAACATGACTGAAGTGAGTTAGCAGCAGTATTTAACTTATATGCAGAGTGAAGTGAAGTGAAGTGAAGTTGCTCAGTCGTGTCCGACTTTTTGCGACCCCATGGACTACATGTACCCTACCAGGCTCCTCTGTCCATGGGATTTTCCAGGCAATAGTACTGGAGTGGATTGCCATTTCCTTCTCCAGGGGATCTTCCCGACCCAGGGATTGAACCCGGGTCTCCCGCATTGTAGACAGACGCTTAACCAGCAGAGTTCAGTTCAGTTCAGTCACTCAGTCGTATCCGACTCTTTGCGACCCCATGAATTGCAGCACGCCAGGCCTCCCTGTCCATCACCATCTCCCGGAGTTCACTCAGACTCACATCCATGGAGTCCGTGATGCCATCCAGCCATCTCATCCTCTGTCATCCCCTTCTCCTCCTGCCCCCAATCCCTCCCAGCATCAGAGTCTTTTCCAATGAGTCAACTCTTCGCATCAGGTGGCCAAAGTACTGGAGCTTCAGCTTTAGCTTCATTCCTTCCAAAGAAATCCCAGGGCTGATCTTCAGAATGGACTAGTTGGATCTCCTTGCAGTCCAAGGGACTCTCAAGAGTCTTCTCCAACACCACAGTTCAAATTCATCAATTCTTCGGCACTCAGCCTTCTTCACAGTCCAACTCTCACATCCATACATGACCACTGGAAAAACCATAGCCTTGACTAGACGGACCTTAGTTGGCAAAGTAATGTCTCTGCTTTTGAATATACTATCTAGGTTGGTCATAACTTTTCTTCCAAGGAGTAAGCGTCTTTTAATTTCATGGCTGCAATCACCATCTGCAGTGATTTTGGAGCCCAAAAAAATAAAGTCTGTCACTGTTTCTGCCGTTTCCCCATCTATTTCCCATGAAGTGATGGGACCGGATGCCATGATCTTTGTTTTCTGAATGTTGAGCTTTAAGCCAACTTTTTCACTCTCTCCTTTCACTTTCATCAAGAGGCTTTTTAGCTCCTCTTCACTTTCTGCCATAAGGGTGGTGTCATCTGCATATCTGAGGTTATTGATATTTCTCCCAGCAATCTTGATTCCAGCTTGTNTCAGGTGGTCTGGTATTCCCATCTCTTTCAGAATTTTCCACAGTTGATTGTGATCCACACAGTCAAAAGCTTTGGCATAGTCAATAAAGCAGAAATAGATGTTTTTCTTGAACTCCCTTGCTTTTTCCATGATCCAGCGGATGGTGGCAGTTTGATCTCTGGTTCCTCTGCCTTTTCTAAAACCAGCTTGAACATCTGGAAGTTCACGGTTCACATATTGCTGAAGCCTGGCTTGGAGAATTTTAAGCATTACTTTACTAGCATGTGAGATGAGTGCAATTCTGCAGTAGTTTGAGCATTCTTTGGCATTGCCTTTCTTTGGGATTGGAATGAAAACTGACCTTTTCCAGTCCTGTGGCCACTGCTGAGTTTTCCAAATTTGCTGGCATATTGAGTGCGGGACTTTCACAGCATCATCTTTCAGGATTTGAAATAGCTCAACTGGAATTCCATCACCTCCACTAGCTTTGTTTGTAGTGATGCTTCCTAAGGCCCACTTGATGTCACATTCCAGGATGTCTGGCTCTAGGTGAGTGATCACACCATTGTGATTATCTTGGTCATGAAGATCTTTTTTGTACAGTTCTTCTCTGTATTCTTGGCACTTCTTCTTAATATCTTCTGCTTCTGTTAGGTCCCTACCATTTCTGTCCTTTATTGAACCTATCTTTGCATGAAATGTTCCCTTGGTATCTCTAATTTTCTTGAAGAGATCTCTAGTCTTTCCCATTCTGTTGTTTTCCTCTATTTCTTTGCATTGATCTCTTATTTGGTTGTTTTTTTAATATATTTTCTAATTCTTTGTTTAAAACTTCTAAGTTTTCACTATGTTCACCTATTTTCTTCCTGAGTTTTTGGTCATCTTTATGATCACCACCCTAAATTCTTTCTTGGGTAGTTTGCTTATGTCCAATTCATTTACTTCTTCTCTGGGGTTTTGTCTTATTTCTTCATCTGGAACATGTTCTTCTGTCCCTCATTTTGCCTAAGTTGCTGTGTATTTTTATGTACCTGGTCAATTCATTACATTTTCCAAAGTTGGAGAGTTGGCCTTCTATACGAGACATCCTACACATCCTAGCAATGCACTCCCTTCTTATCACCCAAGCTTGTGCCCTAGGAATTTCCCCATTAGGGTTTCATGGGTCCTTCTCTTGTGTTGGGCCGACTATGCAGGTGGTCTGATAGTCTTGAGTGGCCTCTGATCTGGTTGGCTACCAGGCTTTGCCTTGTGCAGATGTTGCTGGCTGCTGGTTGACAATGTCTAGGTCACGAGGTGGCTGACTACAGAACTCCAGGAGACCCTGAGTCTAGTGCTGGCTCACTGGTGAGTGAAGTCATGGTCCGGACAACTCCAGAGCTATTGTCCACCCACTGGTGATTTAATCTAGATCCTAGGGTTAGTGCCAGACAGACCTAATCGCAGGCAGAGCCAGGTCTTAGATTTGATTGCAAGGCCCTGGAATCCCTGGTATCAGATCTGGTGGGGGGAGTGGGGGAGCTGTCTCTTGACACAGTTGGGTATGAGGCTTGGGGTGTCCCAGAGTTTGTGCTGACTTGCTAGTATACAATGCTGTGGCCCAGCTAGTTCCCAGGCAGGGTCTACCCTTCTGCTGCTACCCAGGGTCTGCAAGCTGCTAGATTGTGTTTTTCTTGCATTTGGTGTCTGCTGTCTGGTGGGTGAGTCTGGTCCAGAGGCTCAAGCAGCCTTTCTGAAGGGCAGGGCCAGGGCTCAGGGGATTCTCGAGCTGGTGGCTGCCCAGTGGTGGTGGAACTCGCACCTGGACCCTCTGGTGGGCAGGGCCATGTCTAGAGGGGAATACAGGCTCAGGAAGTCTTGAGGCAGCGTGTCTGCTGATGGGTTGGGCTATGTTCCTGCCTGGTTAGTTGCTTGGCCTGAGGCTTTGTAACACTGGCACTTACAGGATATTGGGTAGAGCAAAGCCTTGGCACATAATGATCTAAGGGAGGAGTCTACAACGGTGCCTGCCAGCCCCATCATCCATGTGACAGAAAGAGCTCTGAGGAATGGCTGGTATCAGTGTCTGTGCCCCCAGGGTGAGCCATAGTTGACCCCTGCCTCTCCAGGAGACCAAGACCAGCAGGAAGGTCTGGCCCATCAGTTCAGTTCAGTTCAGTTGCTCAGTCATGTCAAACTCTTTGCAACCCACGGACTGCAGCACACCAGTCTTCCCTGTCCATCAACAACTCCTGAGGCCCACTTCATCTCATGTCCATTGAGTCGGTGATGCTATCCAACCATCTCATCTCCTGTCATCCCCTTCTACTCCCACCTTCAATCTTCCCCAGCATCAGGGTCTTTTCCAATGAGTCAGTTCTTCGCATCAGGTGGCCGAAGGATTGGAGTTTCAGCTTCAACATCAGTCCTTCCAATGAACACTCAGGACTGATCTCCTTTAGGATGGACTGGTTGGATCTCCTTGCAGTCTGAGGGACTCTCAAAAGTCTTCTCCAACACCACAGTTCAAAAGCATCCATTCTTTGGCACTCAGCTTTCTTTATAGTCCAACTCTCACATCCAAACATGACTACTGGAAAAACCGTAGCCTTGACTAGATGGACCTTTCTTGACAAAGTAATGTCTCTGCTATTTGGCCCAGGTTCCTATCAAATTACTGCTTTGGCCCTGGGTCCCAGAGTCTGTGAGATTTTGTATGTGTCTTTTAAGAGTGAGGTCTCTCTTTCTCCCAGTCTTGTGGGTCTTCTGAAACTAAGACACACAGGCCCTCAAAGCCAGATCCTCTAGGGACTCATCTTCCCAGTATAGGACCCCTGGAGCCTGATGTGGGGCTCATAGCTCTCTCTCCTGTAGGAGAATCTCTGCAATATAATATTTCTGCAGTTTCTGACTTGCCCATCTTGGAGTATGGGACTTGACTGTATCATGAGTCCACCTGTCCTACCCATTTCTCTGTGATTCTTTCTTTATGTCTTTAGTTGTAGATCTTTTATGGGAAGTTCCAATATTTTTCATCAAATAGTTCCACAAATGGTTATAATTTTGGTGTGTTCATAAGAAGAGGTGAGCCCAGGGTCTTTCTATTCTGCCATTTTGGCCAATCTCCCTTGAGCTCAAAGATTTTAATTCAAAGCTTAAGATACTTCTGGCATCCAACTGGGGTCTTTTTAGGCTTCTAGTCCTAAAATCTGGTTTTGCAGTGGAGGATAAGACTAGATGATATGTCCAAGACATGCAACCAGGTCTTCTGACTCAAGCTTCATTCTGCAACACCATTTTCAGTGCAACTCATTGTACCAGAACATAAGCTTGGTGGCTTTGAGGTAGGTTTTTGAGCAATTGGGTTGTCAAAAACTGCCCAGTGTCACCCTACTAGTCACAAAGGTCTGTCTGATTTCTAAGCAGGGCTCCTTCAATTGTACATCTTCTTTATATATTACTAAGAGTTATTGAGGACTTCAGCACAGTTCAGTCCATGGCAAGTGGCCAGCACAAGGTGGATGCTTAATAAATATTTGTCACTTGAATGAAGCATACAGCTGTGCTGGCCACTTGCCATGGACTGACCTGTGCTAAAGTCCTCAATAACTCCTGATTAAAGGAGGCCATTTGGATTTGGGAAAAACAGAATGGCCTTATGTCTGAGAACCTGGGCTTTGGCATTAGATACCTCTAGGTTCAAATCCAGGTTCAAGAACATTTGCTGGCTGGTTGACTTTTGCTAAGTTATAATCTCTTTGAGTCTTAGTTTCTTCATTTGTAAAATGAAGGATAGTAAAACCTACCACAGAGAACTGCTGAATTATTAAATGACAATAGGTATATCAAACTTACAGGACTTGGTACATGGAAGCATTCAGTCAAGATGAGATATTATTAGCTACTCTTTCTTTGGCTTGAATCCCAACTTTCTCTTTGTACTTCATGTTGTCTGCAAATTCTTTGCTCTTCTGCCAAATGTGCCCAGGTTTCATACTAGGTATTGACCCCTGGAATCCCACTTCCCTTCCCCTTTGCTCTCACTCTGAGTGCCCTCTGCTCTTACCTACTCATTGCTGGATCCAGGACTGGTTCCTGCCCTATTCATGGGGTCCATCACTTTTTTTTGTAAGAACTCAGTTCAAAGAACTCATATTGATACATTCTGGCCATGCTAATTATTAGGATTAAAACAATTAATTTATTGTTGCTTTGCTAAGCCCTTGTATCTATTATCTTATTTAAAACTCATAGCAATCCTGGAGGTAAATTGTGTTTTAATTTCTTTTACAGAGCTGGAGAATAAATCTCCCAGAGGTTAAGTAATGTGCCCAAGGCCCAGATTTTTAAATTAGTGGGATGAGGTGTCGTCTTTGGCTGTCTGACTTCAGAGCCTGTTTTTTAACCTCAGAAAATCACTCCTGCTGACATCTGTGAACACTGCCTACCTGAGGACAGAGGCTGTGGCCAACCTGTGGGCCCCTGCCAGGCCATCTGCCTCCCTTTAGAAAGCTGAGGTTGATTTGTCTGAATCAGGGAAATACATATTACCTGAAAGATACCAGTTTATTTTTGTTTCACTTCTGTTCCTCCATTAGCATTTTAACTCCAGGAAGACAAAGGCAATGACGTATTCTCTTCCGTGTCTCTAGTTTCCAGAACCAGGGGCTGACACATAGTGGATGCCCAGCAGAGAGCTGTTGAATGATTGCTGAAGGAATCCCATGGAGCTTACCACACCCCTCAGATCCCACCCTCTCAGTGTTGGCCCAGCTGCAAGTCCACATTCAGGCAGATGGCCAGGCCTACTCCTCTGGCTTCTCAGCCTCTTGGAAGCTCTGTTTCTCCCTTTATGTTGCTGGATGAAGTCTCTGCTTTTCCTCTCCACGCTTTCGAGACCTCTGGAACTGTGAATGGAAACCAAATCAGCCTCATCATTTGTATTCATCTGTGGGGACCCAGGTGATTCAGAGAGGGCCTGAACTGTGCGTGTGGCACGTGGCCACTCCACCCAGCTGCCTTTACCTAAAATATTAACTGTTGTTGATGGAGTCCCTCCCAGGATGCTGGACCTAAGGCCTTATTACATTATTTCATTCAGTCCTTTAAAAAATTTTTAGGGAATAGATGTGTGTATCCTTTGGGGACAGGTGAAGAAATTGAAGCTCAGAAAGATGAATTCACTTGGCCAAAATCACTGTCAGTGGCACAATTGGGTGTTGAATCCAGATGTTTGATTCCGAAGATAGTTCTTTTATCCACTAATCAGAAGTTGGATACATCATCAGTGGGTTTGCCCTGGAAAGGATTCCTGTATCCAGAAGACAGGGATGGAGATGGGGGGAGACATCCCACCCTGACATGGGCTCATGTTACCCTCTGGGATCAGACTGGAGAAAGCACCTGGCTCAGCCTGTGGCAGCTTTAGCTGCTCACCTCTCCCACTCCCCCGGAGACCCCCTGGGGCAGGTCATATTTCTCTCTGACATTCTTGGAATATTTTATGATTCATCCTTGGAGCATGACCTTCTTAACTCTTTTCCCATGGAGGTATTTCTTCTTCCTTAGCTGCAGGGCTGCATGGAAATGCACAGAACTTAGACAAACAAGAAAGAGGGACACCCTTTGGTGCTTCATCTCCTATTCCCCCCATAAGCCTGACTTATTGGAGTCTCATCATCCTTTATTAGCTTGTTTTAGAGACCATCAAACCTGGACAGGACCAGAAGGGACCTCATCTTCCAGAGAAGGGACTCGGCCAAGGGGATAGACAGAGATAAGAGCTCAGGACTTATACTTGGAGTCCTAAGCTCTTCGCATTCCAAGTTCATAAATTTGCGATTCCTGACATATTACAGTGTACTAACAAGTTCAAGACGAACCAAAATTTTCAGTTTGGTCAATGGCGTCCATGTTTTCAATTAATGTGTCCCCTGTTCCTACCCTGCAAATAAGTTAACCTTTACCATTTTTCTAGATTCCACATATATATATGTTAATATATTGTCAACTAATACTTTCCTAAATCTTTTTCTAGGGCAGAACAACTGAACTGAGTGAGCTGTGGATGACCAATAAATGAATGAAACTCCACAAGGAGAAAATTCTTGCAGAACTAATATATGCTGTGAAAGAAAAGTGTTAGTTGCTCAATTGTATCCTACTCTTTGTGACTACATAGACTGTAGCCAGCCAGGCTCCTCTGTCCATGGAGTCCTCTAGGAAAGAATACTAGAGTGGATTTCTGTTTCCTTCTTTGGGGCTTTTTCTTGACGCAGGGGTTGAATCTGTGTCTCCCTCATTGCAGGCAGATTCTTTACAATCTGAGCCACCAGGGAAGCCCATATACTGCCAAAAATAATTACAAATATTTTCTTCTATGATGCTCCCGATAACACTGTGAGAGAGACATTGTTATCCCCACATAGATATAGATATATGTTCATATAGATATATGTTCTTACAGATAAAAAACTAAGACTCAGAGAAAGTAATTAATTTGCTTAAGATCTCCCAGCTTCTAACAGAGCCAGGATCCAAACTCAGATCAACTTCACTACAAAGCTTGATGTCTTTTCACAACCCTATCGTTTCCAGAAATAATTTGGGTTTTACAAAAGGTTGAATTTCTCCAGAAGTGCAAGGACTCTTTGATCAGCAGCCTGGGGAGGGATTTGCAATTTCTCAGGAGGAGGGGGCGGGACAGTGATAACAGAGGTTACACCCCACTCCATTCCCCATGCGCCACCCCTCTGACATCATGTGTATGCAGCTCATTTCTGGAAGGCCCTGCCTAGTGAGGCTCCACCCAAGTGGCCCAGCACCATGGAAAGGAGCCCATCCTCTGGGCCAGGGGTGTCGGTCCTTGCTCCCAAGGCACAGGAGGAAGCCAGGGGCTGCGTGAGTTTCAGGCCAGACATCAGAGCCTAGGACCCAGATGTAAATGGTTGGAGACATCTAAGAAATTCCAGTAGTTCCATCTCAGTGACTTAAGTGATCCTAGTTCTGTGGAATATTCCTCAAATGGCTCTCAATAGCAGTCAGAATAAAGTTTGAAGTCTTACCCGGGCATACAAGACCCTTCATGACCTAGTTCTTACCCTTAACACCTATCTCCTTCTTGCTTATACCTTTTCTCTAACCACACAAACCACCACCACTGTTCCATGGTTCTTCTCCTACTCCCTGCAACACTTGGTACTTCTTTGTTTGGATAACTCCAGCCTTTCTTTCAAAACTCAGCTTTCCACCATAATACTTCTTCTGGGAATTCTTCTTGAAAGTCCAAGTCTGGGTGTGATGGCCCATCTTATCAATACAACTCTCCTCCATCACATTGCTCTGTTTCATGTCTGCCATCTCCCTTAGAATGTGAGGTACTCCAGAGCAGGGGCTGTATCTTAATCTGTGTTGGTGTGCCCAGCACTTAAGAACGGTTGGTCCTTGTTTGAACAAAATATCAGAAAAGAGCTTTTGGGTATTTCTCATCATCAAAATGAAAATGCTTTTTACTTCTGAGCACATGTAAAGATGATCTGAAATGTTTATTTTCTCACTTTGCCATCTCCCATGCCAGAGTCCAACTGACATACACATTTGGGATCCAGGGACTTTGTTCCTCCCTTTTCTGTTCCCTTCTTTTTCTACACTTGCTTCCTGCCTGTATGTCCTCCTCCCCTGCCCAGCAGCAGTAAATCTATAAATCTTTAGGATCTTTCAGTTCTTCTGAGTGAAATAGCAGCATTCAAAGCTAAACCACCATTTTTACTTTCTTAGTAAATCTTCAATGTATTTTTGTGCAGACACAACTTTTTTATCTTTATCCTGTCTTACTAACAATCACTTCTCACAAAGTATTTGTGGCAGGAGAAAAAAGGAAGTGAGGGGGAAATCAAATGCTGTTTTATGGAAAGATTTCATATAGAAATAGATGGGCGGAGGGTTGGATGGATTAAACAAATGAAGGGCAGGATGTTTAGATGAGTAAATAAGTGAAGTGCCCTGGTTTGGCCATGGCCCCTGGTTCTGCAATCCTGACCTTTCTTGTGCTTGCTCCCCTGTGTCGTCACTGTCTTGAATCCCAGGGCCCTGAGCAGAAATACTGATTGGGATTCAATTATTGCAGAATCCCATCTGAGACTGATCACTGTAACAGTCTTCCTAGTACCTTCTAAGCTTCTAACTTCCCAGTATCTCCATATCCATAGACCCATGTACCCATGTACCCCCTTCTTGTCAAGGAAGTCATGGAGTAGACAGACCCATCAACAGTTATTTATGAAGAATCTACTAAGTTCCAAGCCCTGTTATTGGCTTTTTAAGTAGAGACTATAACCTGCTGCTGCACCACAGTCTCTCATGGTCTAATTGTTCCACACACCAGCTTGAACCCCCTCTGAGAATTTGTAGGTACACCTGTGTACCCCCAAACTTCTTGTTGTTCTTTAGTCATTAATCATGGCTGACTCTGGGCAACCCCATGAACTATATATAGCTTCTCTGCCCATGGAGTTTTCCAGGTAAGAATACTGGAGTGGGTTTGTCATGCCCTTCTCCAGGGGATCTTCCTGACCCTGGATCGAACCCGCATCTCTAATGTCTCCTGTATTGGCAGGTGGATTCTTTACCACTAGTGCCACATGGCCTTACACATATAAAGCCAGGATAGTAGGTTAGATAGGGCACCTGTTAGGATATCTGCCATTGGAAGTCTTCTCTGATAGGCCCTCATTCAAGTCCTGGGTTACCTGTCCCTGCTGTGTGCCTGCAAAGCATCCTAAACTTCCCTACATCCCTGGTACTGGTCCTCCAGAATTGACTGTTTGTCTATCCTGTGATAAACCATAATGGAAAAGAATATAAAAAAGATTGTATACATGCGTAACCAAGTCTCTTTCCTGTACAGTAGAAATTAACACAACATTGTAAATCAAATTTAAAAAAGAAATGGCCTGTTGTCTCCTTTCCCTTCTATACTGCAGTGAGTTCCCTGAGGGCAGAGACTCATGATTTTGCTCACTCTTGGGCTCCCAGACTTTCAGGGAAAGCCTGGTACAGTTCCTGAATTGCTGCTTTGAGGCATATACGAAGGAACACACCCAACCTCTGTTTTATAAAACTGGGTCTCTGAAAGTTCCTGTTTCTCGCTCAGTCTGTCCCTTGGCGTCACCTGTCTGGTGAGGTCACACACTCAGGACAAGTAAGTCCAGTTACTGCGAAGGGGTAGGAGCCTGGATGACCGGGTCAAACCAAATGGTGGTGCACCCCCACCCTGGAAGGTGTGTGTTGGGGGGACAGCGCTGGAATGCACGTGATGTAACCACATTGCTAGGCCTGGTATTAGACCCCTCTACTTTGGTTTTGAAAGCATGTGGTTTCATCCTTGTTCAAATATTGATTTTAAGTAACTTGAGCCTGGCAGAACAGGCCTTTGCCAAAGCCAATGGGGCTGTTTGTTGCCTTAATGACATTTCTGTGTGTTTGCATAACACGGGCCGGCGGTCGAGTTGTCGCTCCCTGGGAAGATTTACGGGACTTTACACTTTGGAAGATATTGAGACAAACTGTTGATGAAGGCCCAGGGCATAAATCAGACCCACTCGGGCCAACAAAGGACACTTTGGAAACTTTGCCAACCACCCCTCTGGTGTGAGTGAGGGGTTTGGATTAGGTCAGCTGGTTCCAGAGTGTGCTGCCCACAACCCTTGAATTTCAAGGAGCAGTTGAAGGGAGGCAGAGAAGAGGAGCGCTTTTGGGTATGATGAGCAGGCAGGGTTCCATGACCTTCCAGTACTTTATCAGTTTTGTAATTATAATTCTTACTAGATCTCTGCAAGTAACAATAAAAAAAAAATTGAAAACCATGGAAGTAGTAGACTCTCAACATGCCTTCCAGACCCTAAACTCTCATACTAAATTGCCCTGGGTCCTAACAGGAAACAGATGGCTTATTCAAGTGGAGTGAGTGAGGACAGTGTAATGAAGGGACTACTAAAAAGGTATGAATGGAATTAAGGGAAACAAACAAGAGTAACCAGGCCCTAAGAGAGAGCAGGAGCTATGGGGTGGTTTTAGCAGAGAGCTACCTAATGGGAAGCGAGGCCTTTGGTAAAGGGGCACAACAACTGCCAACCTGTGGTCTCGGAGGAGGGAGTGTGGAATAAATACTCTGCTCCCAAATCTCCTGAGGTTGCCTCCCATTGGTTGAACCCAATGGAAACTAGAGGGTTGATGGGGTCCATGGAGGCCATACTTCTGGGGCCCTGAGAAGGGGGATTTGCAAGGGTGAATGGAAACCACCCAGATTATATCAGGAGTTTGCAGACCAGCGCAAGATGGCAAGAGGTGGAAGGCCCTGTGTCTCCTCCATGACCAGCCTTCAGCCAGGCATCTCACATCTTCAGCTACCTTGTTTCTGTTTTTGATCAAATAGAGTTTGGTGATTTCTCCACATCTTTTCCTGTGCTGCTGCTGCTGCTGCTGCTAAGTCGCTTCAGTCGTGTCCAAGTCTGTTCGACCCCATGGACAGCAGCCCACCAGGCTTCCCCGTCACTGGGATTCTCCAGGCAAGAACACTGTAGTGGGTTTCCTGTGCTAGGAAACATCATATCTACCTGAACAGGGAAATGCTGGTTAGCAGAATTTAAAGAGAAAGAGTGAAGGATATTGACTAAGATCCTGTACCAGAAGGTCATAGACAACTGGGTTTCAACATTGGCTCCTGTCTCTTAATAGCTGGGTGACTTTGGGTATACTATAGCATGTCTTAGAGCCTCAGCTTCTCCCCTGTGAAATGGAGACAATTATATTACCTTACAGCACCGGAGCAGTGACAAAATGAGTTTAAACATGTAATGAGTGTGCTTAGAGTTAAGCCCCTGGTTAGGAATCAACTGGCAGCAGTTATTCAAGAGTTCACTCACATATACAACAGTATTAACATTCTCATTTCCTATTAATCTTTGCCTTCTTCTCGCTCTCTGTCCCCATCTTTCTGGATCAAGAATCCAGCAGTTTGGGGTTAGCACCAAAAGACATTAAATGAGATAGCCTGTAACCTTTGAGCTGAGCGAGTTAACTCTCCAAATTCTGCCCTTGGGGAGGAACATCCCCTTATCTATTGGAGACTAAGGTTCTTCAGCTCTGCCATTCTTGTCACCACAACAAACTGGCATCTTCAGGGCACAGCACAGTGTGAGCATGGCAGTTTCCTGCTTTCTCTCCCTTTAGGTGTGAGAGGTTCAGCCAGGGCAGGTTGGCCCCCCTGCACCTCTTGGCACATAAAATCCTAGTTCCTATCAAAGCCAAATGGACACACCATGGGCACTGGTGACCTAAGGCTTCCTCCTCCTCGTTCTAACAAATGCCACTCCCCTGGGGCTTGCGGAGACAAATAAGCAGTTCACATCTCAGCAGCTGGCCCTGGCTGTAAGTCTGCACGATTTACCTTGGCTCTCACTGGCATTGTGAATGAGGTCATAGAGGGAGGGGACAATGGAGAAGACCTCTAGGAGGGCAGCAGTAAAACATGCCATCAGGAGGCAGAAGAGGACACTTGAGTCATGGGGTCCTTGGCAGCTGTCTTTGAGAGGTAAATAACTTCAAAAAGTCCTTGACTGGAAGATAAAATGTGTGGTTTTATGCTTACTAAAGGCCATATCTAGACTTTTCTCTCATTTATTCTTATGAAATCAATTTCCTTAAGGCCCAGGAGTATGGTATGGTAAAACGAACAAGACCAGGAGTAGTGAGAGGAGAGATAGATTTCCAGCACCATACAGGGGTCTGTGGTGGGCTAGGAAATCTAGTCCATGCTTACCTCTCTGGGACTCTCCTCCTCACTCCCCTGGTGCCAGTTGTACTGGAATTTCCCCATCAGTTTTCCTGAGGTTTGTACCCTCTGAGTCCTTCTGGAAATCTCTCCTCATCACTCTTCCTTTGGCTGATTCCTATATATTCTTCAAATTTTTATACATCTATGTCATTCTCAGGGTCCTTTCCTATTTCACTTCTTTTTTTTTTTCTTTTATCCTCCCTGATATCTGAAATGCAGTTGTGATTACTGAGATTTGAGCAGCCATTTTGGACCATGAGGTAAAGGTTAAAGCTGTACATGGCAGAACTGCAAGACAGAAAGAGTGTGAACCCCTGAAGCTGTCATAAAGATGCATGCCACTTTTAAATTTCCACCTCTGGATTTGTTTTTTTCTAATTGAGGTAAAATTTATGTAACATAATTGGCCATTAACCATTTTAAAGTGTACAGTTCAGTGGCATTTAGTATATTTACTAGGTTATGAAATAATCAGTTCAGTTCCAAGATCTCTTAATCACCCCCAGAAAGAAGCATCCTCCCCATTTTGCAGTCACTATCATTCCCTCCTTTCCTCAGTCATTAGAAACCATGAGTCTGCTTCAGTCTCTATGGATTTGCCTGTTATGGACATCTCATATACATGGAATCGTAGTATCTGTGACCATTTGTGTCTGGTTTCTTTCATTTAGGATAATGCTTTTGAGATTCGTGCACATCAGATGGATTGTGTATCAGTACTTTGTTCTTTTCTATGAATGAATAATAATTCCTTATGTGTTTATACCACATTTTGTTTATCTGTTAATGGACATTTGGGTTACTTCCACTTTTTGACTATAGTGAATAGTGTTCTATGAATGTTTGTGTACAAGCATCTCTAGATTTCTTTTACACAAGACAGGAGTACGGTTCTGTCTATCTAACCCATTTTTGTTTGGAGTTTTGTCATTCTCAACTGATCATAATTCTAGCTTTTATAATGTGTAACATGCTCAGTTGCTCAGTCGTGTCTGACTCTTTGCAACCCCATGGACTGTCGCCTGCTAGGCTCCTCTGTCCATGGAATTTTCCAGGCAACAATACTGGAGTGGGTTGCCACTTCCTTCTCCAAGGGACCTTTCCAGCCCAGGGATCAAACCCACATCTCTTACATCTTCTGTATTGGCAGACAAAATCTTTTACCACTAGCACCACCTGGAAAGCTTATATATGGAATCTAGCAATTACAATTTTTAAAAATCTTATTTCTTCCTTATTTATCCTGTCTAGAAGTAGAGAATATTATGAAGCAGAAAGATCTGTGTTATCATTTTCTCTCCACCAACATTTCCTGTGTTTCTTTGGACCTCAGCAATTTTATCTATAAAATGGGGATAAACAGGCCCTTGAAAGCAGAGGTCTAAGCCAGATAATCTCTCCTGGTCTCTTGTGTTTAATTCTTCAAAGTGTGTTTTGAAAGGGCTAGAGGTTACAGGAAACTGCATGAAACCCATTAAAATGTCATGTCGTTTTCTTTGGAACACTTTACCAATTTCATCCCTTTCTATTGTCCGTGAGCTGGATTTTTTGTTTTCATCTCCCTGCCCTGTCACACTTCTAAAGCTGCATTTTTCACAGTCTATCTTAAATTTGTTGTATACATATCTGTTTTCTTGGTAGAGCCTATAGCCCTTGAAAAATAAGTCATTTAAATGGAGTCTGCTCTTCCAAACAGAGGAACACGTAAAACCTAAGCACAGAAACAACATATATTCTGGTTGTCTCCCAACTCCTTGTCGTTCCCGTGGCCTTCTGGTCTCTTGGGCCTTGGTATCTATATTCTGGTATCTCTTCCAGTACCCCTTGATAAAGACATTGTTTTTTCGATGCCAGTCTTGTCCCCCCTCAATTCCATCTGATCATTTGAGCCACAGATACAGCTTAAAGCCATGCCATACTCTAGGCTGTTGCCTTGGGCCGTGAAACTCTCAGTGACTGAAGACCTCAGTTGATCAAAGTTTCTGTTTTGTTTTTGTTTGTTTGTTACCAAGGAACAAAACCTAGAGGCAAAGTGCAATCCTGGTCCTTGTGGTAATCTAAGTTGAAGATGGTGAATAAAACTATTAGGCAGAATTCTTTAGTATAAGTCTAAAGATAGGCTTCTAATTCCTGTTTCTCTCTAAACTAACTACCTCTCCCTTCTGCCCCCCAAACGAGTCAGTTCTTGGCATATACCAAGGCTTTGTTAAATGAATTAAACTTGGAAACTTTAAAAAGTTAATAATAGCTAATGTGCATATCCTACAAGTACTTATCACATGCTAGACATAATGAAAATTCCTTTATATGGACCTTCTCAGTTACTACCTGCAAAACTCTATGTGGTAGATACTTTAATTATTTTTATTTTATATCTGAAAACACAGAAGGTTTTTTGACAAGCTAACTTGCCCCGAATCTCATAGCTAATAAGTAAGGGGACCATGTTTTCACTCAGATCATCTGATGTTAGTCTCCACACACAACTACTCTTCTATGCCCAAATGAAATTCAAATTTATATAAGTATTTCCATGCATCCCTTTTTCCATTCATCAAGCTAGTACTGAGCGTCTCTGCTTAACTACTTGCTTAGGATAAAGAGGTAACTAAGCAGGACATCTATGCAAAACATGGAAATATGAAGACATTCAATATTATTTCTGGTACACTCTAATAGTCCCTAATCCTCAGCTTCAGTCACAAGGTATTTTTAATGTTGAAATCCTTCTGAAGCCCTCCATATCTACTCTTTAAAGAGTTTTAAAATCAACATTTCTTAAAAGTTAGCATATGCATAGTATGAAACCAAGAAGCATAAGCAAAAGACAAAGTCACCCACAAACACAAGCAGTTTACAATTTAATGTGACCTTCTAGGTCTAATTTAGACAACTATTCATCCATTTTTATTTAATTAAGTTAATAATAAAGTGGGATTCCCTGGTGGCTCAGCTGTAAAGAATCCACCTGCCAAGCAGAAGATGTGGGTTGGATCCTTGGGTCAGGAATATCCCTAGAGAAGTAAATGGCAACCCACTCCAGTATTCTTGCCTGGGATATCCCGTGGACAGAGGAGCCTGGCGGGCTCATGGGGTTGCAAAGAGTCAGACATGACTTAGCAACTAAACAAGAACACAATAAGCATGGTAGGCAAACTGCTACTTAAATATCTCTTAAGTATAGCTGAATAATAGAACTCAAAGATATCAGGTCGTAATCCCTAAGACCTATAAATATTACTTTATGTAGCAAAGACATTGTAGATGTGATTAAATTAAAAATTTTGAGATGAGACTATTTTGGGTTATTCAGGTGGGCCCTAAATGCAATCACAAGTGTTCTTGTAAGAGGGAGGCAGAGGGGGATTTGAATACACACAGAAGTTGTCATTTTTGTTCAGGTTCTACATCATGTCTGACTCTTTGTGACCCCATGGACTACAACACACTAGGCTCCTCTGTCTTCCACTGTCTCATGGAGTTTGCTCAAATTCCTGTCCATTCAATTGGTGATGCTATTTAACCATCTCATCCTCTGCCACCCTCTTCTTTTGCCCTCAATCTTCCCAGCATCAGGGGCTTTTCAAATGAATCAGCTCTTTGCATTAGGTGGCCAAAGTAGTGGAGCTTCAGCTTTAGCATCAGTCCTTCCGATGAAAATTCAGGACTGAGTTCCTTTAAGATTGACTGGACTGATCTCCTTGCAGTCCAAGAGACTCTCAAGAGTCTTCTCCAACACCACAGTTCAAAAGCATCAATTCTTCTGTGCTCATCCTTCTTTATGGTCCAACTCTCACATCCATACATGACTACTGGAAAAACCATAGCTTTGCCTTTGTTAGCAAAGTGATCTCACTGCTTTTTAAGGCAATGTAACCATAGAGGTTGAGACTAGGTTGATGTGGCCACAAGCCAAGGAAGCTAAAAGAGATAGGAATAGATTTTCCTCTGGAATCCCCAGACAGACATCCCAATTTTGGATTAGTGAAACTGATTTCAGACCTCTGGCCTCCAGAACTGGAGAGAATAAAAGTCTTTTGTTTTAAACCACCCAATTGGTATTAATTTGTTACAAAAGCCACAAGAAACTAATATGCCAACTTTGCATACTTTGCTGCTTTGATGACCTCTGAGATCACTAGGCCAGGACAAGTATGAAACATGCAACAGTAGAAAATTGTTTCAAACAAGCAGATTAATTTGCCCAGGGTCACATGGCTAGCAGGCAGTGGAGCTGGGATTAAAACCTACTACTGATTAACTTCTGAGTTTTGCAAACCACTTTATAGTTTGTAACCACCTTTACTTAACTTTTTTTTTTAATTTTCATGGACACCCAGAGCAGATTTTACATCTTTAAAAAAATTTATGTTGATAGGGAATTTGAGGTTCAACAAAGTGAAGGGATAGACCTTACATCCCAATGGAGTAGCTGAGTTTGGATCCTGGCTGGGTCTTTGGATTCCCCTTCCCTGAACCCACCTCTCTTGACTATGAATTAGGGGTTCCTGCCATGAGCTTCCTGCAAGCCTGGTTGCAGGCACCCCCAGCTTATCAGTCTGACCTTTGGTTTTTCACAGCAAACCCCTATGTGGAGGAAGCTGCCATTAGGCAGTCAAGTCTCTGTATTGTCCTTATTTAGAATTGCTTTCACTTAAACTGGCTCTGCTCTTGCAAAACATGTTTATTCTGGTTTCCTCTCCCTCCTGGCTGCTTGACTGTTGTGAGCCCAGAGCACAGCAGCTCCAGCTATCAGACCTGGGCCAGGCCAGGCAGGGCCAGGAAGAAAACATGAGACTCCAGAGAGAGGGCACAGAAGGGCTTCATTTCCCTTCCCAAGTTGTGTGCCAGAAAGGACCCTTTCTTTGTGTGCCAGAAAACACCCTTTCTTTGTGGTATTTCTGTGGGTCCTGGGGAGAATGGGCCGGTCAACATACACCCCTGCTGAGACTGACCTCAGAGAGTACAAAGAACTGAAGGAGAGACCTTTACTTTCTTGAACTCCTAACAGCTTTAGAGTACCAATAACACTAATAATAATAATGATAGTTTGGTAGAGCCTTACTTTCTGGAACTCCCAACAGTTTTAGAGTAACAATAACACTAATAATAATGATGATAGTTCTAATAATATGGCAACTTCCTTTTCTTCAGTACTGACTGTCCACCAAGCAAGCTACTAAATATATTATGTAGTTTATTTTGTTTAATCCTCAGGATAACCATATTAGATAGATACTTTTAATAACCTTGTTTAGTAAACAAAGGAAACCTTCCTAGCAAACAAGGAAACTTTAGAGGTCAAGGTTATATGGCTAATAAGCCAGAGGAAATGATCTGAAGCTAAGTATGTCTGTGTCTAGAGTGTGTTCTCTTATGCAACACTCCCCATTAGGGACCCCACTTTGTAGAATAGGGAGGTTCACAGAGCAGAGTGACTTGCCTGAAGTCACACAGTGAGTACCAGCAGAGCTCATTGTCTGGGATTCCAGAACAGTATTCTTTCCAATAGGTTACCCCAACGTGAACTGTAACTTTAAAAAGAAGAAAAAGCAATTCAAGATTTCCTACTTGCCATCATTTGAAAGGCTTTTTCTCCACTCTGTTTATCCCTTTGAGTTCATTTTCAAGATGTTATTGTCTTTGGGTCAGTACATTTCTTCCATGGGCATATCTGGGTATAATTTGGCAGTAAGAAGAGAAAGAAAGCTATGAAGTTGAAAAGGAGTGAACCTGCCAAGTTCACCGTGACAGTTTGCATGGCGAACATTTTATGAAGCATGTTTCCTGGCATCGTCCCACTTCTGGGGAGCGTCCTCATTATACTGCTGAGTAAAGTGAAGTTCAGAGACGGTATACCATGTATCCCCTGCAAATCGCCAGTAAAGGAGTAGAGCTGGTCCCCTGAGTCGTCTGGTGACAGGGAACAGAAACACTGCACACAAGCTGGGTTTCTCCCAGGCCAGAGTCCCCTCCCCAGCCATCATTCCACTTTGTTATCTGTTGGAAATCAGAGTGTGTTGGCAATTTTGGCTCTTGCTCAGGAAAGTGAAGGAGAGGGAAAGGAAAGCTTCTCAAGTGAGTTTTCTTCATTGTAGGAGAGAAGGTGATTTGAGAAGAAAGCAACCCAAAAAGCAATACAATAATTCTTTTACTCTCAAGTCACTCTCTCATGGGATCTAGAACACATATTTTCAAAGAACTTTTTAAAAACACGTGCCATGCACAAAAGGGTTTAGCCCTCTTCCAAGTGTCTGGCCCCTTGTTGAGTTCTGATTCAAATATCAACATCTGTATAGAGAGTGTCATCAACAGTTAAAGGGGGTGGGTGAGTGGACGGGTCATGGGCAGGGCTCTACTCTTGCTCTGTCCAGCAGATTTGGAAGTGAAGATTCCTTTAGAGGTCAGCCAGTCTGTCCATTGGGTATATATGGTTTCCTTTCATTTGCCCCATGGTTTTGTCTTACTCTTGTTCTGATTCTCTTCTGTTTATGGTGCTCTTCCAGGAATCTCACAGTTTTCGATGAGGTTTGTGGTTGGCCTTTTAAAAGGTGATATGACACCAGTTTAATGAGGATGAAACAGCTATACTCAGAATCTTCTTATTCGCTCTATTTTCTGCCTCATAGCAAAAAGTGTGATCAGCATACTCTCCCCAGAGTAGGAAGAGAAGACGTGGGCATTTTGCTAAAAGTAAGGTTTGATTTTCTCATCTATGTCATAGACATGATAATCTTGGCCTTACCCTTCTCATGTGGTATCGAAGATCAAAGAAACATGGAAACATTAAAAATCCTAAAGTGCTAGAAAAGGTGCTAAATTATTGAGCAGACTATGATTTGGAGAGTTCCCTCACCTTAGTGGGAAAACAATCCTAAGTAATCATTAATTTAGCAAACAGTTGCTATCCAGAATCTTCTCTCTGCTTCTTAGCGTAGAATACCAAGGGTGAATATGCAGGCAGTGAGGGTGGGGGTGATGCTTCCAAGGTTGAATCAAAGATGATTTCCAAGTCTCAGAGATGATATTTGCTAGCTATTTGTGCTAAGCAAAGCACATACTCGTTTCCAGGTCCAGTTTCCTGTTCTGTAAAATGGGACTACAATGCCTTCCTCAGTTCAGTTCAGTCGATCAGTTGTATCCGACTCTGCGACGCCATGAATTGCAGCACGCCAGGCCTCCCTGTCCATCGCCAACTCCCAGAGTTCACTCAAACTCACATCCATCGAGTCGGTGATGCCATCCAGCCATCTCATCCTCTGTCGCCCCCTTCCCCTCCTGCCCCCAATCCCTCCCAGCATCAGAGTCTTTTCCAATGAGTCAACTCTTCTCATGAGGCGGCCAAAGTACTGGAGTTTCAGCTTTAGCATCATTCCTTCCAAAATACACCCAGGACTGGTCTCCTTTAGAATGGACTGGTTGGATCTCCTTGTAGTCCAAGGGACTCTCAAGAGTATTCTCCAACACCACAGTTCAAAAGCAACAATTCTTCAGCACTCGGCCTTCTTCACAGTCCAACTCTCACATCCATACATGACTACTGGAAATACCATAGCCTTGACTAGATGGACCTTAGCCGGCAAAGTAATGTCTCTGCTTTTGAATATGCTATCTAGGTTGGTCATAACTTTTCTTCCAAGGAGGAAGTGTCTTTGAATTTCATGGCTGCAATCACCATCTGCAGTGATTTTGGAGCCCAGGAAAATAAAGTCTGACCCTGTTTCCACTGTTTACCCATCTATTTCCCATAAAATGATGGGACTAGATGCCATGAGCTTCATTTTCTGAATGTAAAGCTTTAAGCCAACTTTTTCACTCTCCACTTTCACTTTCATCAAGAGGCTCTTTTGATCCTCTTCACTTTCTGCCATAAGGGTGGTGTCATCGGCATATCTGGGGTTATTGATATTTCTCCTGGCAATCTTGATTCCAGCTTGTGCTTCCTCCAGCCCAGTGTTTCTCATGATGTACTCTGCATATGAGTGAAATAAGCAGGGTGACAATATACAGCCTTGACGGACTCCTTTTCCTATTTGGAACCAGTCTGTTGTACCATGTCCACTTCTAACTGTTGCTTCCTGACCTGCAGACAGATTTCTCAAGAGGCAGGTTAGGTGGTGTTATATTCCCATCTCTTTCAGAATTTCCCACAGTTGATTGTGATCCACATAGTCAAAGGCTTTGACATAGTCAATAAAGCAGAAATAGATGTTTTTCTGGAACTCTTTTGCTTTTTCCATGATCCAGCGGATGTTGGCAATTTGA
>SJYQ01094266.1:35583-69654 GCA_006410935.1 Redunca redunca | reverse complement strand
AATATTAATTGATTATAATTAATTATATTTATTATATTGTGTTTATGGCTTATAAAACTAGGATTATTCTTGCCACATTTTCAGTGAAAGTTTGGCCAAATTGCTGGTCCAGATCTTTGTGAAGTATCTACATATGAGTCAAAGTGCATGGGATCCCTTTGTCTCTGCCAAGTTTTCTCGGCCATGTTTCCAACTCCGCAGATTTTGTCTGCCACCTACCACCTCTATTGCTCTGAGAACCTGGCCCTTTATCAGAAGATGATAACTGAATGTTGATTCTGGAAAGGCACCATGATTGATCCTGGGGACTTGGAATCTGGGATTGAGATTACAGACAGACAGACAATTGTACATCCACAACCCAGAGTCAGGATGGAGTGGAGAGGTGCTTGAGAGGTCTGTGAGCCCTTCATTCCCCTCTGCTCACGTTCAGCATACCCTGAACTACTTTTAAGTCCCTGAATATGCTGTCCTATTTCTCAGCCCTGGCTTTATTCATGCTGTTTTTTCCTGCCCTTCTTCACCTCACAAGCCTCTATGAAGTCTTATTACTTTGACTGCAAACTTAGCAAATGGCTATGCAATCGTCTGCTACTCTGGGTATCTATCCTTTTAACTGCATTCCTTCGAAGCAGGGATTGTCTTTTTCTTTCCATTTTGTTTTCCCTGCCTTTTAAAAAAGAGATCAAATTAATAACATCTAATGACCAGCACTAAAAACAATAAAACTAGATTAATGAATTGGAGAAGGCAATGGCACCCCACTCCAGTACTCTTGCCTGGAAAATCCCATGGGCGGAGGACCCTGGTAGGCTGCAGTCCATGGGGTTGCAAAGAGTCCGACACGACTGAGCGACTTCACTTTCACTTTTCACTTTCATGCATTGGAGAAGGAAATTGCACCCCACTCCAGTGTTCTTGCCTGGAGAATCCCAGGGATGGGGAGCCTGGTAGGCTGCCATCTATGGGGTCACACAGAATCGGACACGACTGAAGTGACTTAGCAGCAGCAGCAGCAGCCGATTAATGAATACAGACATTTTTCAATCAGTGTCACCCATAACACTCTTCTGCACTTTTTTTGGTTGTTTGGTTTGAAAGACCTGAATTGCTTCGGTGAGAAGTTTCCAATACTATATTTAAAGGGTGAGCTTTTTAATTTCAGGGGCTTGGGGTTAATAGAGGGGACAGGCAAATTCTCATTCAAAACATCCACAAAGACAAATTAACTTGGCAGCATGTGACATCATTATTTAACAACTACGCAATCAAAGAAATAAACAAGGTAAGTTTAGATTGTGTTCCAGATTGAAGAGGTTGAAAAGAGGATAATGTTTCAGAGAGTAACTGGAGCCCAGAGAGGAAAGGGGGATTTGAGGTAGGAGCTGGGTAAAGCCCCTTTGGAAAATGGCAAGTTTGAGGAGATAACTAAGAGTGAGAATAATCCAGATATGCAAACAGCAGAAGGAAGAACATTCTGAAGAGTACAAAGTCCCCTGAGCAGAAAGAAGCCTGGGAATGATCCTGAACATTCCTTTTAGGAAACCACACCAGGGCCTTCAGATAAACCTAGATATTCCCAGTGACCCCGTATAGATGCCTGACCTCTTTTCTCAAACACAGTGTCACTTGAGCAAACTTGGGACGCATTGGACCCATTTGATAGCTGAGGAGTAGGATGGGAATATGACAACTGGTTACTGACAGGCCATAATGAGGTCCCAGCAACAGTCTGGCTTCAAGTCCAAGAGTCCTAACCACACCACTCTGCAGCAAGAAAGTAGAGTCGTTCCTAAAACCCAACCTTCTTCCACCAGAAACCGGGGACTTGGTGCCAGGGCAGAATTTATGACCTAGTAACTGAGGACAGAAATAATTGGTTGCATTAGTGCCTGGCAGTCCCAGACTGGGCTCCACTCCGGAGGGGCGGCATGGATTGAAATAGCTGAGGAAAGTTTACTTTTCTCAGCCCAGGTGCTCTACTGTGGCCAATGTAGCCCTAATGAGCTCTGCATATTCAGGACACAAATAATTGATGGTCCAATTTAAAGTGTGCAGAGGCCACATTTCTTTCCAGGCTCTGAAGGAAAAACACCAGCTGAGGAAGACTGAAGAACTGCCTGTTCTAAGTTATTTTCCTTCTGTGGTCATTCAATCCCCACGAAGACTGTGCCCACCCAATCAAGTGCCTGGATAAAGGAGGCAATTACCCAGAGAAGTCAAGCAAAAAGAAAAGGACAAAGGGAAGTCATGCACTGGGGATGAGGGGCTGGGCTACACGCTAGAATGAGTACAGCCTTTAACATAGCCTGCTATGCACCAAAGCTTGAGTTAAGGTCTTGGACTTTGGGGTCAGATAGGTCTAGATTTGAAAATGAATTTGACTACCTTTAAATGGGTGATCTAGGCAAGATTTAACTGCTTGGTGCCTCAGTTTACTCATTTGCTAAGTGGGGATGAACAGACTTTCGGGCAATCGGACTTGGATTTCCATCCCATCTCTGCCACTGACTATGTCATAAAGGGCCAGTTACTCAAACTCACACGTTAATTTCTTTATTTCTAAAGAGGAAGTGAGTAAGGAGTTACCTGAGATACAACCAGTCCATTCTGAAGGAGATCAGCCCTGGGATCTCTTTGGAAGGAATGATGCTAGAGCTGAAACTCCAGTACTTTGGCCACCTCATGCAAAGAGTTGACTCGTTGGAGAAGACTCTGATGCTGGGAGGGATTGGGGGCAGGAAGAGAAGGGGACGACCGAGAATGAGATGGCTGGATGGCATCACGGACTCGATGGATGTGAGTCTGAGTGAACTCCGGGAGATGGTGATGGACAGGGAGGCCTGGCGTGCTGCAATTCACGGGGTCGCAAAGAGTCGGACACAACTGAGCGACTGAACTGAACTGAACTGATGAGTTCTTCTGGGAGTACTTCTTGAGATGAGACATAAAATGAATGTGCATGGCTCTCAGCAGGATCATTGTGAATTTGTTACTTACCACTGGTTAATCTCTAGGACAGTGGTTCTCAAAGTGTGGTCTCTAGACTAGCAGCATTAGCCTCACCTGGGGACATGTTAGAAATAACCCAGACCCAGTAAATCAGAAACTTTGGGGGTAGACCCAGCATGCTGTGATTTATCAAGTCTTTCAGAAGATTCTGGTACATGCTCAAGTCTGAGAATCTCTTCTCTCCATGGTAATCCAGAATGCACCTGAGAAATGGCAGTTCTGCAGCTGTCTCATACTTTTAAGTGCTGTAATTTTTCCAAATGAGCTCTTTGTTCATTCCTTTCTGCTCTCAAAACAGGGAAGAAATACTTTACCACCCAGGATAAAGTACTCATCTCATATGAGGTAACATATACTATAAGCATACTGTATTCCAGGGATGCTGATAACAGCATCACATGGATTTCACATGGATTTGTTTCACATGGCTTGTTGCGGTTTGTCTCTTTAGTCACCCTCTGTGGTAGCTATTTTGGGTTTCCCCAGTGGCTGAGCAGTAGCAGATCCACCCACCATGTAGGAGATGCAAGTTCAATCCCTGGGTCAGGAAGATCCCTGGAGAAGGAAATGGCAACCTACTCCAGTGTTCTTCCCTGGGAAATCCCATGGACAGAGGAGCCTGGTGGGCTACAGTCCATGGGGTCCCAAAAGAGTAGGACATGACATGGTAGATATTATCTTTGTTTTATAGATAAAGGAACTGAAGTTCTGTGAGATGGAGGAAATTGCCCAAAGATTTACAGTTAGGAAGTAGTAAAGTCGGGAGTCAGACCTCAATACTCTATGTCTAGAGCCATCACACTACCCTTTTATACCAATAAGAGGAGCCTGGGTGCATGGAGGGTGGCAGTCCTGTGGGATCATCTTAACCTTTCTAGGCTTCCATTTTTTCATTATGTAGAGGGGTCAGTAGGGAATTCCTTACTGAGGCTTGAAGGATTCGAGGAGCTTGAAATATGGTTCATCATACCCCATGCTTTTCTCTAGTCCCCCCTGCAAATTATAAAATGTCTTTGGGGAGAACATATTATTTTTCTTTTCTTTTTTTGTTGAAGTATAATTGCTCTTGAATGCTGTGTTAGTTTCTGGTATACAGCAAAGAGATACATATATGTTCTTTTCCATACTGTTTTCCATAATGGTTTAGTACAGGATATTGAATATAGTCCCCTGTGCTATACAGTAGGACCTTGCTGTTTGTCTGTTCTATATATGAGTGTGCATCTGCTAGTCCCAAGCTCCCAATCCAGCCCTCCCCCACCCCCATCCCCTTATCAACCAAAAGCTTGTTCTCTGTCTGTGAGTTACTGTTTTGTAGATAAGTTCATTTGTGTCATATTTGAGATTCCATATATAAGTGATGTCATATGGAATTCAAATTTCTCTTTCTGACTTACTTCATTTAGTATGATAATCTCTAGGTACATGTTGCTACAAATGACATTATTTCATTCTTTCTTTTGGGGGCAGCTGAGTAATTTTTCATTGTATATATGGACCACATCTTCTTTATCCAGTCATCTGTGATGGACATTTAGGTTGTTCCCATGCTTCGGCTATTGTGAAAGAGCTGCTAGAGTTTTGTCCAGATACATGCCCAGAAGTGTCATTGCTGGATCTTATAGCAAGTAGATTTTTAGTTTTTTGAGGAATCTTCATGCTAGAGGAGAACATATTTATGATTCATTGAGATACCATTTCTATTGCTTTCCATTCATCTCTAACTCCTGCCTTCTCACCTGAAATATAGGTATTCTATATCTATAAATATACAACTGCCTCCCTATTATGTACCACATATTGAATTTAAGAACAATTTAACACATAAGTGCCCTTTCTCGTTTGCTACCAGTCATCTGATAGACACCCAATCTGGGTGAACATTTTCTTGGACACACCATGGTTCCTGTGAATATGTGTGTATGCACTTAACAGAATAATCCACAACATCCCATAATATGAAGAGACCTATAGGAGGGAAGAGGGAACAGGAAAGAAAAACCTGAACTAATCTCTCTATAGGCAACTAATGGAAATTTTGTGGTTATTTGGGGCACTTGATTAGTGTGGAAAGAACCTAGTCTCTGGGGTAACAAGCCGCACACAAACTGATTTCCATTTTGAACCCCTTTGATAGGGAGCAGAGTGTTTCAGGTGCAGATTCTAGAAGACTTAAAAGCAGGTCTGTTTTTAAGCACACTGCATATTGAACTTTCTCCACTGTGGGAGGCAGGCCAAGTAGTGACTTTTGTAGCTTTTAAAGGCTCACTGGCCCTTCAAAAAATGGCTGTTGTGGACATATGGTTTTAGAAGCTTTTTTAAAAGCCTTATGAGCTTATTTTTAGAGCAAACCTTAACCTTGTAAAACTTCTTAAAGGAGCCACAGAGGGTCCAATCACTAAAGCCCCCAGGCAGCTGCTCCCAAGGTTTCCAACATAGCTTCTCCCTGTGCTTGATGTGAGTACCAGGCTGCCAGAGGAGCCTGGAGTTAGCTGCCTTTTGAGAGGGTTGTGTCCTTGGAGCCAGAAGACCTGAGACCTGGGCCATAGGTGAGTCATGCAAGTAGGCAGGGTTTTCTACCAGTGAGTGGGGACCCTAGAATCACAGACTCATAGAATCTCAGAGACTCCCCTGAAGGAAAAGAACCTTAAAGTCATCCAGTCAACTCTGATCTGATGCTCAAACCTCCCCTGAAACACATTTATAAAGAGGTGATTCCACATCTGTGTGCATACCTCCAGCTGCAAGGAGATCATTGTCTGGACACTTATTATTCGACATATTTGTGACTGAGTACACATTACTTCCCTGGCACTGTGCAAAGTGCTGGGATGCAACAGTGAGTAAAACATTAGTCTCAATATGACTAAACATTGGTCAGAAAGTGATCAAGTGGTCACTTCCATCCATAATTGCAAGTGAAAAGCATCATTCAGAAAAAACTCAAGGATTCATAACTGCTTCTGGCCAGACCTGATGTAGTCTGAGGGATCAGGGAAAGTTTGATGAAGAAGCATCCTTTGAACCAGTACCCCATGAATGAATGTTAATAAGGCAAAGGCGGTTGGAGGAAGGCATAGAGAGCCAGGGGAACATCTCTGAGAGGCTTTTAGGCAGCTGGGAATGCAGTATTTTAGAAGAAAGGAAAATGCTCCAGGTATAGATGGTAAAGAATCTGCCTGCAATGCAGGAGACCTGGGTTCAATCCTCGGGTTGGGCAGATCCCCTGGAGAAGAGAATGGAAACCCACTCCAGAATTCTTGCCTGGAGAATCTCCATGGACAGAGGAGCCTGGCGGGCTACAGTCCATGGGGTCACACAGAGTCGGACATGACTGACCAACTAGCACTACTACGACTGTATAACATAAAGGGGAAAGACCTGGTTTGAGGCTTGGGACATGCAGTGTGTGGGTCATGCCTGGCCTAGCCTTGCTGTCATGTTGAGGATTTTTATTTCAAACAGAGAGGTGTTGGAAACCTTGGTTCATTTGAAACAAAGCCTAGGCGATTCACACCAGAGCTGCAAATTCTTTCTCGTTTGCTAAGTGTAGTGGTCAAAAACACGTCCATCATTCTCCTCTGCCTAACTTCCTTCCCTTGAATGCAGGCAGTCTTAATTTTATTAATAACTGATAAAATGTGACAGAAGTGATTCTATGTGGCTTCTGCAGCTAGGATAGCTTCCCTGACACGCTCTCTCTGCCAAACTGCATGCTTTGGAGAAAGTTAGTCACCATGCTGAAAGAACACTCAAGCAACCTATGGTGAAGTCTAGATGGAGAGGAACTTCAACAGTACCAAATTGCCAGCCATCGCAGCTGGAAACAGATCCTTCAGTCCCAGTCAAACCTGTAGATAACTGTAGCCCCAGCTGACATCTTTTTGAAAAATTATTTATTTAGTTGCCTGGACTCAACATTCAGAAAACTAAGATCATGGCATCTGGTCCCATCACTTCATGGCAAACAGATGGGGAAACAATGGAAACAGTGACAGACTTTATTTTGGGGGGCTCCAAAATCACTGCAGACGGTGACTGCAGCCATGAAATTAAAAGACGCTTGCTCCTTGGAAGAAAAGCTATGATCAACCTAGACAGCATATTAAAAAGCAGAGACATTACTTTGCCAACTAAGGTCTGTCTAGTCAAAGCTATGGTTTTTCCAATAGTCATGTATGGATGTGAGAGTTGGACTATAAAGAAAGCTGAACACTGAAGAATGGATGCTTTTGAACTGTGGTGTTAGAGAAGCCTCTTGAGAGTCCCTTGGACAGCAAGGAGATTCAGCTAGTCCATCCTTAAGGAAATGAGTCCTGAATATTCATTGGAAGGACTAATGTTGAAGCTAAAACTCCAATACTTTGGCCACCTGTTGTGAAGAACTGACTCATTTGAAAAGACCCTGATGCTGGGAGGAGAAGGAGATGACAGAGCATGAGATGGTTGGATGGCATCACCAGCCTGATGGACATGAGTTTGAGCAAGCTCTGGGAATTGGTGATGGACCTGGCATGCTGCAGTCTATGGGGTCACAAAGAGTTGCACATGACTGAGTGACTGAACTGACTGCTGGGCCTTAGTTGTAGCATGAGGGATCTTCAATCCTTGTTGCAGCATGTGGGATCTTTAGTTGTGGCATGCAAACTTTTAGTTGGAGCACATGGGATCTAGTTCCCTGGCCAGGGATTGAACTCAGGCCCCCTACATTGGCAACAAGGCATCCTAGCCACTGGACCACCAGGGAAGTCCCTCCAGCTAACATCTTGACTGTCTCTTCATGACACAGTCAGAACCACCTAGATAAGTCAGCTCTGAATTTCTGGCCCACAAAAAACTGTGAGATAATAAGTGCATCTTGTTTCAAATTGTTGACTTTGGGTCATTGTTAGGCTCTAGTAGCTCATAGCACTAGTAGTGGGAATTGCTATAGCGTAGTGGTAAAGAATCTGCCTGCAATGCAGGAGACTTGGGTTTGATCCAGGGAAGATCCCCTGGAGGAGGAAACAACCCTCCCCAGTATTCTTGCCTGGAAAATTCCATGGACAGAGAAGCTTGAAGGGCTACAGTCCATGGGGTTGCAAAGAGTCGGACACAACTGAGTGCACGCACGCACACACACACACACACACACACACACAAGCTATCTATTTTGGTAAGGCATTTCAAAGGATGAGGACTCGGGTTGGTTGGAAAGACTTGTATTTTGAAAACCAACTCTTCAGTTTCCTGGTTGTTGGAGTGAAAGCATGTCATGTTACCTCCTGGAGCACCCATGTTACATCTATAACATGACATAAGGCCTGCAGAACTCCCATGATATAGAAGCATACCATCATTCTCAGTTTCCTTGTCCTCTTCCATTTCACATACAAGTGAGACATGCTACTCTCAAAGCAGAGAAGAGTTTAAAAAAGATTGCTATATATAGAAAAGATGACTAATAAAGACCTACCATATAGCACAGGTAACTCTACTTAATACTCTGTAATGGCCTTATATGGGAAAAGAATCTATAAAAGAGTGGATATATGTGTATCCACTTTGCTGATTTCACTTTGCTATATATCTGAAACTAACACAACATTGTAAATCAACTATACTCCAATAATTTTTTTTTAAAAAAAGACTGCATGTCAGTAAGCACTGCAGACTATGGGTTATCACGATTCTCTTATAATGAGGGCTTGAGAATTGTTTGGCTGAAGTTGCCTTAGGCCAGGTTTTATTAAAGCGCGATAGATTTTCAGGCCTATTCCTGGTTGCAGTCAATGAGTTTAACAAGTCTATCTCCTGCCTTGGTAACAGAATTGCCTTTTATTTATTTGAAATCCACCTCTTCATAGTTGCGTAGCTTATTTTCTTCATTTGCAATGCAATAAGGAGTAGATTTATGAGTCTTCTTATGAAAGGGATTATTACATCAATTCTTACTATGTGTCATGCACTTTGTGAGAACATTTTTAGTTAAATCTCAAAACACAATCCTGTAATATCTGTCATTTGTGTCATTTTATGGATTAGGAAACAGATATAAAAGTCAATAATTGGCCACCTAGTATTATGTGACCTTGGCTAGTTATTAAACTTCTAGAATATCTTAGTTTCCTCATCTGCAAAATGGTATAAAAGAACCAAACCTATAGAAAATAAGGTTGATATGAAGATGAAAGGAGATGATGTGTCTCCAATACTTAGAACAGTGTCTAGCATGTTCTGATATATATCTGATTATTATTATTCTTATTTTTTAACCAATATTTCAAAAATTCAGAACAAAAATTCCTCCTAAGCCATTTTCCTTCAGCCATGATATTTCCCTCCTGCCCTTCCCATTTTTTATAACATTTTTTACATCCAGCTGATTCTTTCAACAGGTTAGTGCCTCAGCATCACCTTGTTTCTTCTTCAGCTGAACAAACTAAGGCTCGGAAAGGTGAATAAAAACTGATCAAAGAACTTTAGCAAGCTGCAGAAACCAGCTGAATCCAGCTTAAGCTGAAGTTCATCTCAAGATGCAGGGGTGGTTCAGGAAACCCAATCTCATGTATGAACCACACGGAAGAGAGCCAGGAATGAAAAGACGTGGGAGGAAGGAAGCTCCAGGAAACTTGGAGAATGCTGCTTCTCTTTCTTGCTCCTTTTCTCTGTTGCTCATGGGCTGTCTCTGTAATTTTCTCTGAAGACTGGCCTTCTCAGCTGCTCAGAACAAATGGTTGGAAGAATCAAAGTCTCCCACAACTTCCAAATTCACAAGTTATCACTCCAACCATAGGGGAGATTGCCCTGCTGCTCCTCTTTGCGAGGATTCCACATGACCACAGATGGGACCTGGACGGACCAGCTTGGGTCTGGGGCTTTCCCCTGGTCTGGTCAAACTTGGTCCATGAGTGGCACCATGGTGTACACACACTGCTGCTGGACACTCACTCCTGTAGATCCCTTCAACTGTGTCCGATTCTTTGTGACCCTATGGACTATAGCCCACCAGGCTCCACTGTCTATGGGATTCTCCAAGCAAGAATATGGGAGTGGCTTGCATGCCCTCCTCCAGGGAATCTTCCCCACCCAGGGATTGAACCTGCGTCTCATGTCTCCTTCATTGGCAGGCAGGTTCTTTATAACCTGTGCTACCTGGGAAGCCCAGGAAGGTCATGCAAAACACTCCAGAAGGAGCCCACAACATGAAGTAAATTTCCTTCCCTTTTACCCATTGGGTTGACTGAAGCAGGATTATCTTCTAGAGTTTCTTTATCAAGAGGCCAGCACTTTTCCTACAAGACTTCATCTACTTCCCTTCAGGAGACCAGCAATCCTGGGATTTGGACCGGGGGAGATGTGGGTACTTTTCTAATTGTGGTCTTTCTACAGATGGAACCAGCCTTATACACAAGCAATGTATATATATTATCATATATTATTCACTTCTTCTCCCGGTAAGAGAATTCTATATTCCTGTCATTTGCCCTGTGACTTGCAGTGTCTTCCTGGAGAAGGAATTACTAGTATCAAAACTGTGAACATATGATTTGCTTTATCCAATGGAACCTTAAGTGGGAGTGACTTAGACTGAGACCAAGCAGAAATATTGAGCCACTGCAAATGTCAGCATGAGTGTTTTCCCTCTGCCATTAGAATGGCATGTCCCTCCAGTTTGGATCTTAGAATAAAAAAGACCCACAGAGCAGAGCACTGCCACCTTGCATTTGCCTCTGACAATAACCCAAGAGAAAAATGATCTTTTAAAAGATAACTCATCTGAGACTCTCTCTTGAGAGTAGGCCTTTAAAAAGGGTGAGGGTAGGAAGGAGAGGGAGGCAGTAACTGGAGATTCCAGATTTTTTTTTTTTTTTTTTTTGCCATCAGGGGAGATGGTTATTAGAACTTTCACTGAGAGCAAGAACTTTGGAGGAGATGGTTGGTGGGGAATGGTGATGTGTTTGGTTTTGAGCATGCCAATTTGAGGTACACGGTGGGGGGGTGGGGTAGGAAATGCAGTAGATAGTAGGATTAATTTAGTCTGTAATAGGAAGGAGACCAAGCAGGAGTTATGGGCTGGTGTTTGTTCATAGAGCTACCTGAAGCCTTGAAAGTCAAAGGAAATGATGTTAAGGCACACCAGTGTTGGTGGAAATGGTAGATGAGAAGGAGCAGGGTTAGGAGATGGGTGGAGCCTAGGCAGGCAGGTGGAGGAAATGGGAGAGATATATGCTACAAGGGATAGTGAACTAAACCACTGGCGTCTGAATTCCTCTTGGGAAAAGATTTGCCTTTTTTTCTTTCAAAGCCATCAATTTATATGAGCTTCAAAAGAGTCCCATGAGGTGTATTTAGAGGGGAACATATATATTTCGAAGAACGCAATGGCAACCCACTCCAGTACTCTTGCCTGGAAAATCCCATGGGCAGAGGAGCCTGGTAGGCTGCAGTCCATGGGGTCTCGAAGAGTCGAACATAACTGAATGACTTCACTTTCACTTTTCACTTTCATGCATTGGAGAAGGAAATAGCAACCCACTCCAGTGTTCTTGCCTGGAGAATCCCAGGGATGGGGGAGCCTGGTGGGCTGCCGTCTATGGGGTCTCACAGAGTCGGACACGACTGAAGCGACTTAGCAACAGCAGCAGCATATATATTTATCCCTAATTACCAGTGAGGAAACTAAGATTCAGAAGGATACATTCCTTGCCCAGAGGGTTTTTGAATTTTAACTTTTAATTGGGGAGGAAAAATAACATACAATTGACCATCTTAACTATTTCTAAGTGTGCAGGTCGGTGGTGTTAAGTATATTCACATTGTTTTGTAACGCATATCCAGCATGTTTGCATCTTAATCAGACTTGGTGCTCGGTAATCAGCCCCTCCCCTTTTCTCCCGTCCCTCCAGCTTCCAGCAGCCACTGTTCTACTTTCCATTTCTGTGATTTTGACTACTCTAGATAGTTCATGTATTGGCTTGGCCAAAAAGTTCATTCAGGTTTTCCCACATGATTGTATGGGAAAACCCAAACGAACATCTTGGCCAACCAATAAGTGCACTAATACAATATTTATCTTCTTAAGACTGGTTTATTTTACTAGTATAATGTCCTCAAGGCTCATCCATGTCATAGTGTGTATAGGAATTTCCTTCCTTTTTAAGACTGAATATGTTCCATTGTGTGCATATAGCAGATGTTGTTAATCTGCTCATTTGTCTTTGGCCTCTTGGGTTGCCTTCTCCTCCTGGCATTGTGCATAGAGCTGCTATGAAGATGGGTGCTTTGAGACATGTCGGACAGAAAGCGAATCCTAGGAACATAGTGTGAAGACAAAGGAAGGGATGTCATTACTGCTTCGTATGAGAAAATGAGGAGAGCTTACCTCCTGAGAGGGGTAGGGAGAGAAGAGAGGATTGGGGCTGGGCAGGAGAGGTAGGAAGAGATGATCCAGGGAGATGAGGTGATGTAGGGAACACCTGGAATGAGGGGCCAGTGTCTGTGTTCAAAGATCAGAGATGTAGTTACAGATGAAGTGGTTACGGTAATTGATTTACTCCACCCCCACTACTTAACACATTTTGGGAAAATCTACACACATACGCACACATGTTCTGTGTAAGTTGCTTTTGGTGGAAACTGAGAAAAAGATTAAGTTTTCAGTCTGGTTAAATATGGAACAGGCAGAGTGTGTGAGCAAAGGAGAACAGAACAGGCTTTCAATTGTCCCAGGCAGGAGAACAGTTCTCCCAGAGTTAGCAGAGATGAATCTGAGAGGGTTGAGTTCAGTTCAGTTTAGTCAGTCAGTCGTGTCCGACTCTTTGCAACCCTATGAATCGCAGCACGCCAGGCCTCCCTGTCCATCACCAACTCCCAGAGTTCACTCAGACTCGTGTCCATCAAGTCAGTGATGCCATCCAGCCATCTCATCCTCTGTCGTCCCCTTCTCCTCCTGCCCCCAATCCCTCCCAGCATCAGAGTCTTTCCCAATGAGTCAACTCTTCTCATGAGGTGGCCAAATACTGGAGTTTCAGCTTTAGCATCAGTCCTTCCAATGAACACCCAGGACTGATCTCCTTTAAGATGGACTGGTTGGATCTCCTTGCAGTCCAAGGGACTCTCAAGAGTCTTCTCCAACACCACAGTTCAAAAGCAACAGTTCTTCAGCGCTCAGCTTTCTTCACAGTCCAATTCTCACATCCATACATGACCACTGGAAAAACCATAGCCTTGACTAGACGGACCTTTGTTGGCAAAGTAATGTCTCTGCTTTTCAATATGCTATCTAGGTTGGTCATAACTTTCCTTCCAATAGTAAGTGTCTTTTAATTTCATGGCTGCAATCACCATCTGCAGTGATTTTGGAGCCCAAAAAAATAAAGTCTGACACTGTTTCCCCATCTATTTCCCATGAGGTGATGGGACCAGATGCCATGATCTTCGTTTTCTGAATGTTGCGCTTTAAGCCAACTTTTTCACTCTCCTCTTGCACTTTCATCAAGAGGCTTTTTAGTTCCTCTTCACTTTCAGCCTAAGGGTGATGTTATCTGCATATCTGAGGTTATTGATATTTCTCCCAGCAATCTTGATTTCAGCTTATGCTTCTTCCAGCCCAGTGTTTCTCATGATGTACTCTGCATATAAGTTAAATAAGCAGGGTGACAATATACAGCCTTGACGTACTCCTTTTCCTATTTGGAACCAGTCTGTTGTTCCATGTCCAGTTCTAACTGTTGCTTCCTGACCTGCATATAGGTTTCTCAAGAGGCAGGTCAGGTGGTCTGGTATTCCCATCTCTTTCAGAATTTTCCACAGTTTATTGTGATCCACACAGTCAAAGGCTTTGACATAGTCAATAAAGCAGAAATAGATGTTTTTTTGGGACTCTCTTGCTTTTTTGATGACCCAGCAGCAGATGTTGGCAATTTGATCTCTGGTTCCTCTGCCTTTTCTAAAACCAGCTTGAACACCTGGAAGTTCATGGTTGACATATTGCTGAAGCCTGGCTTGGAGAATTTTGAGCATTACTTTACTAGCATATGAGATGAGTACAATTGTGTGGTAGTTTGAGCATTCTTTGGCATTGCCTTTCTTTGGGATTGGAACGAAAACTGACATTTTCCAGTCCTGTGGCCACTGCTGAGTTTTTCAAATTTGCTGGCATACTTTCACAGCATCATCTTTCAGGACTTGAAAGAGCTCAACTGGAATTCCATCACCTCCACTAGCTTTGTTCATAGTGATGCTTCTAAGGCCCACTTAACTTCACATTCCAGGATGTCTGGCTCTAGGTGAGTGATCACACCTATGATCACACATCGTGATTATCTGGGTCATGAAGATCTTTTTGTACAGTTCTGTATATTCTTGCCACCTCTTCTTAATATCTTCTGCTTCTGTTAGGTCCATACCATTTCTGTCCTTTATCGAGCCCATCTTTGCATGAAATGTTCCCTTGGTATCTCTAATTTTCTTGAAGAGATCTCTAGTCTTTCCCATTCTATTGTTTTCCTCTATTTCTTTGCATAGATCTCTGAGGAAGGCTTTCTTATCTCTCCTTGCTATTTTTTGGAACTCTGTATTCAGATGCTTGTATCTTTCCTTTTCTCCTCTGCTTTTCACTTCTCTTCTTTTCACTGCTATTTGTAAGCCCTCCTCAGACAGCCATGTTGCTTTTTTGCATTTCTTTTCCACGGGGACAGTCTTGATCCCTGTCTCCTATACAATACCATGAACCTCCATCCATAGTTCATCAGGCACTCTGTCTATCAGATCTAGTCCCTTAAATCTATTTCTCACTTCCACTGTATCATCATAAGGGATTTGATTTAGGTCATACCTGAATGATCTAGTGTTTTTCTACACTTTCTTCAATTAAAGTCTGAATTTGGCAATAAGGAGTTCATGATCTGAGCCACAGTCAGCTCCCGGTCTTGTTTTTGTTGACTGTATAGAGCTTCTCCATCTTTGGCTGCAAAGAATATAATCAATCTGATTTCGGTGTTAACCATCTGGTGATGTCCATGTGTAGAGTCTTCTCTTGTGTTGTTGGAAGAGGGTGTTTGCTATGACCAGTGCTTTCTCTTGGCAAAATTCTATTAGCCTTTGTCCTGCATCATTCTGTACTCCAAGGCCAAATTTGCCTGTTACTCCAGGTGTTTCTTGACTTCCTACTTTTGCATTCCAGTCCCCTATAATGAAAAGGACATCTTTTTGGGTTGTTAGTTCTAGAAGGTCTTATAGGTCTTCATAGAACTGTTCACCTTCAGCTTCTTCAGTGTTACTGGTCGGGGCATAGACTTGGATTATGGTGATATTGAATGGTTTGCCTTGGAAACGAACAGAGATCATTCTGTTGTTTTTGAGATTGCATCCAAGTAGTGCATTTTGGACTCTTTTGTTGACCATAATGCCTACTCCATTTCTTCTAAGGATTCCTGCCCACAGTGGTAGATATAATGGTCATCTGAGTTAAATTCACCCATTCCAGTCCATTTTAGTTCGCTGATTCCTAGAATGTCTACGTTCACTCTTGCCATCTCCTGTTTGACCACTTGCATTCTGCCTTGATTCATGGACCTGACATTCCAGGTTCCTATGCAATATTGCTCTTTACAGCATCGGATCTTGTTTCTATCACCAGTCACATCCACAGCTGGGTATTGTTGGGTATTTTCTGGGTATTTGGCTTCATCCCTTCATTCTTGCTGGAGTTATTTCTCCACTGATCTCCAGTAGCATATTGGACACCTACTGACCTGGGGAGTTCCTCTTTCATTATCCTATCATTTTGCCCTTTCATACTGTTCATGGGGTTCTCAAGGCAAGAATACTCAAGTGTTTTGCCATTCCCTTCTCCAGTGAACCACAATCTGTCAGACCTCTCCACCATGACCCACCCGTCTTGGGTGGCCCCACACTGCATGGCTTAGTTTCATTGAGTTAGACAAGGCTGTGGTCTGTGTGATTAGATTGGCTAGTTTTCTGTGAGTATGGTTTCAGTGTGTCTGCCCTCTGATGCCCTCTCGCAGCACCTACCGTCTTACTTGGGTTTCTCTTACCTTGGACGTGGAGTATCTCTTCACAGGTGCTCCAGCAAAGCTCTGCCACTGCTCCTTACCTTGAACAACAGGTATCTCCTCACCACCACCCCTCCTGACCTTGAATGTGGAGTAGCTCCTCTTGGCCCCCCTTCACCCGTGTAGCCACCACTCCTTGGACGTGGGGTTGCTCCTCTTGGCCACCTCCCCCTGGAAATTCACGGACAATTTGGGGAGGACTTTGGACTTCCCTGGTGGCTCAGATGGTAAAGAGTCTGCCTGCAATGCAGGAGACCTGGGTTCGATCCCTGGAGAAAGAAATGACAGCCCACTCCAGTATTCTTACCTGGAAAATCCCATGAATGGAAGAGCCCAGAAGGCTACTTCCCATAGGGTCACCAAGAGCCACTAACACACATTTGGACTTCCATGGGATGTACACTAGGGATTTGGACTTCCACGTAACACAGCTAGGAGCTTGGATGGAATCTTACGTCAAACAATGCTTCTTAAATTTCAGTGTGTTTCCACACCACCTGAGGGTCTTGATGAGATAAAGATTTTGATTCAGTCAATCTAGAGTGAATCATTTCAAGCAGGCTCAAGCTCATGGGTGATGGTGGTGCTGTTGTGATCTTCCCATTACACCTTGAGTCCTAGGGCTCTAACTCTCAAAGGGATGGAAAATTCCTGATGGCATCATACTGCCTCTCTCTGTCTTTCTCCCTTTCTGTCTCTGTCTCTCTCTCCCCACAATACCCCCCATCAACATCATCTTCATCTCATCCCCTTCTCCCAGTGTTCCTGAGAAATCTGGCTCCCATGTCCTCTGTTGACAGAGAAAGCTGTCAAGAAACCACGGCTTCCTTGTTAGCCCTTCTCCTCCGCCCCTGCTCTGTCCCCACCCAGGCAGCATAAGAGGTCACGGCGGGGATGCTCAGCATTCCCTTCTGCCTGCTTTGGCCCAGGGTATTAGAACAACAATCTGCAGGGGGGGGAAACCAAAGACTCTTTCTCCGTAGTTGGCCTCAGAACTCCCTCTCTCAGAAAGAGGGAAGGAGGTGGAGAAAGAGCTTTAAATGGTATTTTTCTTGAGAAAGGTCGCTCTGGGGAGCCAAGCATGAAATGAGAGTGTGATTGGGAGAGGGCCGTGTGGTCAACTCCCTTGTTTTCCACAGATGTTGCAGAAGTTGGAGCCAGAGTTCAGGAAAAATGTTTTCCCGCAGACCCACCCCTGCCCCAGAGGCTGTGAGGAAGTTGGCAAATGACATCCAGATCTAGCTGGGCCCTGGCAACCTCACGGAAATGGGAAAATTCACCAGATCTGAGGGGAAATGGTGGCCAGAGAGCATCTAACGTGAAAGGAAGTGAGGAAGAGGCAGGAAGCCTCACTAAATGGTGTAGAGCCCTGTGCTAGAAGCTTCCCAGTACGTATCTCAGCGGCTGGAGGAACCCCCTTGCTTGCTCAGCAGGTGCTTCTTTTGCTGGGAGGACTGTCTGCCTCAGAGGCAGCGCAACGCCCTCAGGAGCATGCACTGTGTGGAACTGATCTCAGGTGGCCTTGGACTGTGGTGGCTTGAAGTAGGGTTTCAGTTCCCCGCTAGAGACTGAAGTCAGGCCGTGGCAGTGAGAGTGCAGAATCCTAGCCACTAGACCACCAGGGACCAATGGCAAGACCCTGGCTCGTGACCTTTGTAGAAATGAGTTTTTATAAAGAGGCAGAATGTAGTGAACAAATAATATATTTATGAGGAGGAAAAAGTACATGTGAATAGGCATACACAGACAGAGTGCCATGCCCTCATGGTAGTTTGAATCACTTATTATAGAGCATTTTTTCTGGGTTTCTTTTGGCCAGTCACTTGCTTTGCCTGACTCTGAGTCCGTATTTGGTTTATCTCAATGTGTGTGTACACACCACATCTCTTCGCCAAAGTGGATTCTAGTGAAGAGGCCTATGGTTAAGTTGACATCACCTATTAAGGGATGGTACCCCACCCTTTGACCTCTGAAGAGCCTTTTGGTGCATGTGTAGTTGGGAAGATGTCCTTGACCTCGGGAATGAGAAATATGAAGTCTCTCTCTGGGCACGGCCCAGCTTCTCCCTCCTGCTATTGTCTTCATCTTGGAGTGTCTGTCCACAGGAAACCAACTCCACCTGACCAACCTGGGGCCCATCTATCTCCTGCCTCAGAAAGTCTACCCTTACCTGGAGCTGAAATCTTCTTTTCTCATCTGTGTTGTGAACTTCTGTGCTAATGAGCTTGCTTGCATGCACACTTGCTTCAGTTGTGCCCAACTCTCTGTCACACTATGGACTATAGCCCACCAGGTTCCTCTGTCCATGGGACTCTCCAGGCACGAATACTGGAGTGGATTGCCATGCCCTCCTCCAGGGGATCTTCCCAATCCAGAGATTGAACCTGTGTCTCTTATATCTCCTGCATTGACAGGTGGCTTCCTCACCACTAGTGCCCCCTGGGAAGGCCCTTTGTGCTGATGCTGTCCTCCAAAACCACAGCAAGCAGGACACCCCCTGCATTTCTGTCCTGCTTCCCCCCGTCAACAGAGCACGTCTCAACCCTGTCCATTGGCCTGTCTGATCCTCAGAGCTTCCTGGAAGAAAGCAGGGGGCAGTTCTTCTCCCAGGGTTTCAGATAACAGAGTGGAAACCTTGAGAGGCTGCTTGTGCTTGTGGGAGAGGCTGTGAGTGCAGACTCTAGAGTCTGGCTGCCTGGGTCACACCCCAGCCATTGCTGGCTGTGTGTCTTTGGATGGGCTCTTTGACCGCTCTGAGCCTGTGTTTCCTCTGCTGTAAGATGGGTGTAATGTTATTACCTACTACACAGAGTAGTGAAGTAAAGTGAAGTCGCTCAGTCATGTCCAACTCTTTGCGACCCCATGGACTGTAGCCTACCAGGCTCCATCCATGGAATTTTCTAGGCAAGAATACTGGAGTGGGTTGCCATTTCCTTCTCCAGGGGATCTTCCTGACCTAGGGATCGAACCCAGGTCTCCCGCTTTGCAGGCAGACGCTTTACCATCTGAGCCACCAGGGAAATCCAGAAAGAGTAGTAGTTTTATTTTTTTTTTTTTTGGACTTCAAAGAGAGTAGTAGTGAAGTCCAAAAACACAGAAGTCAAGTACTTAACCTGGGTTTGTAGGAACTTCCTGTCTGTTCTTGAGTAGGAAGAGGAGAAAAAGATAAAGGTTAAATGACTCACTCAAGCCCAGAAAATGGTGCCACCAGATCTAAGACTTAGATATTCTGAGGCTGAATCCAGTACTTACCTCTTACAATCAGTATCTTGCACTCCTAGGCCCATCAAAGACTGAAACTCTCCCCTGACCCTCACCTTGGCGGGTGAAGTCAGCCCTCACCTGCACTGGCCTGTTCACAGTAGGTGGTCAGCCCCTGATGCGGTTGGGATGGCCTCCCTGACCTGCCTCTGCAACCCTCCACAACAAGCTCGAAAGGGCTGTGTCAGCTCTTCTGACCTTGGAGTTCTGCACTGTCCTTTCCCCTTCAGCCTCTTTTCAAATACGGACACCCTCACTGGGTGGGAGGAACGGTGGGAAGCTCCCTCTGCCGAAGCCTGTCCTGGTCTAGTCATGCCACAGATGCCAAGCTGCTGCTCCTTCACAACCACTGCGCCAAGCAATGTTACTCCCTGTGTCACAGGTGAAGAGAGAAAAGCCCAGAGAGGTTAGGGAACTTGCCTGAGGCCACACACACACTGACAGCACAGGGCTTTGAACTGTGCAGTTGGGTGGCAGTGTCTGTGCTCATCACCTACAGGGTATAGTCCCCAGCTCCTTCTGTCTTATAAGAGGAGGGGGAGACAAATATTTCTAGAAGGCTTCCCCTTCACAGGATGGCGTCTAACTTGTGTCACCCTCCCTTGCTTGCACTCTCTAGTCTGTTCCATGTCAACCCAGACAGAAAACGGAATACCTCCCTCAGTTTCCACCAAAAGAATAATATGCAATCTCATCTGATCCTCCCTGCAGCACTCTGAGGGGATCACTAGTGCCTTTAGTTTGACAGCAGATGGACATCAGAGAGGCGAAGTAACTTGCCCAGAGGACAGAGCTGTGTTCAACAGAGGTTCAGCTAGTGCTTCCTGTTCGACCCCGCCTCCAAGCTTGCAGGCAGCATCCAACACCCTGGGGGGCCTTCTTCAGATTCTTTCGGGATGTCACAACAGGCACTCGGGGCTGGGCAGGCCCTAGGCCTGGCCCCTCCAGAAACAAGCCTCAATCAGCAGGGTGGGGAGGACATCAGGGAGCCACAGGAGGTGATGACAGTGTTGTCCTGTGAAGCAGGCGGAGCAGGTTTCCAGAGTCTGGGATGGGGAATGAGTGAAAGGTCCAGGCAGGCTTTCAGGTCAGGAGTTGCAGGTGTTTCCACAGCGTGAGGAGCTGTGGAATCCAGCCATGGGATTGGAGAGAATCCAGTGCATAGGGTCGGGGAGTCAGCAGGCATGTTCCATGAGGGTTTGCCCAAACACTGATAGGATTAAGCCCCAGGGAGATGACTGGAGAGGTGGGATATTATACCCGCTGATCAGGAGGGAAGATTTCTGAGGCCACATTGCCTAGATTCTTACCCTTGTGCTTCCATCTGTTACCTGTGGGACCTTGGTGAGTTACTCAGATCTTTTCTATCTTGCGTTCAGGATCTAAGTCATAAATAGGATTCTTATAAAGATGAAATAGATTAGAAAGAGAAACGCAGCCAGATATCTGTAAACTGGCCCAGCACTAAAAGCTAGGTTGTTAGGTGCTGGTCTTGTCCTTGCTGCCAGGCTAGTGTTCTCTTATTTATATATTCTTTGGCTGTGCTTGGTCTTAGTTGCTGCATGAAAGCTTTCTTTGGTTGCAGCAAGTGGGGGCTACTCTCTGGTTGCAATATGCGGATGTCTCATTGCAGTGGCTTCTCTTGTGGAGCGCAGGCTCTAGGATGGGTGAGCTTCAGGATCTGGAGCACATGGGCTCAGTAATTACTTGCCCTGCAGCATGTGGCTTCTTCCCTGACTGGAGATCGAACCCATGATTTCTGCACTGGCAGGAGAATCCTCAGCCACTGGATCCCCAGGCAAGTCCTGCAGAATTCTCCTGCTGAACATAAATAATCTCACAAATGAAACCAAAAAAGGGCTATTTTATATTTTTTCCAAGTATTTACAGAGACAGGGTTGCCATGCAAACCACAAAAGTACCAGACATCCTGCTTTCCTGGCTAATATGAATAAATGACTGCTGCCTCTTTATAAATTACTGTTTTAGCCTCTGTCTATTCTTCTCTCTTTCTTGATAACATCCACTAAGGTATCAAATTAGAATTATACTTGCTTCTCTTTTAAATTTTATTGAAGTATAATTGATTTACAAGATTGTGATAATGTATTCTGTGCCGCAAAGTGCCTCAGTTTACCATATGGAAAAGAATGTGTGTATGTGTGTGTATATATACATACACACATTCTTCTTCATATCCTTTTCTATTATGGTTTGTCACAGGATATTGTATAGAGTTCCTTGTTGCTTATCCATTCTCTATATAGTAGTTTGCCTTATCCTTGCTCCTTGGTAGCACCCAATATGGAGCAAATCCCCACTTCCTAGAAGTCTCTCCAAGGTCACCTGACTTCAGCTCCTATAAGTACACATCCTGTAAGTCCTTCCAGACACCCTCTGCTGAAACACCCCATAGTTCCCTGTGATGAGCCCTCTCCCTAGTTACAATGAGTCCATCAATCCAGCGTTCAACTACAGATTGTTCCTGGTGGAATTTGGTTGGAGGGCATGGACACAGTTAATAAGCGGAAGCATGTACAACAGTTTCTGACACACAGTAAGTGCCATGCCAGTGATGCCATCATACTTACTGAGTATGTTACAAAGTCAGACTCAGGGACAGGGAGATCTGAGAGAAAAAGCTTCAGGACAGAGGCCAAGTGGAATAGAGGATGCACAGTCAGGAGACTTCACTTTAAGTCATTACCTGCCCTTCCAAACAGTAATTCACATTTTCTTTTACACTTAGAAGAGCCCGACACAGAGTTGAGTGTTCAAAGTGAAGGATCTCACTTATTCACTGAGGTGCCATGGATCAGTTGCTTAACCTCTCTGAGCCTCAATTTTTCCATCTGTGAAAAATGGGAAAAATAAAAACACAAGCTTTTTTTATTCTTAAATGATATATTAGATGAGATAGATCTCATTGATATCCTCAAGTCATTCCATCCAAATGCAGAAGAATACACCTTCTTCTCAACTGCACATAGAACATTCTCCAGAATAGACCACATCTTGGGTCACAAATCAAACCTCACTAAATTTAAGAAAATTGAAAACATATCAAGCATCTTCTGCGTCCACAATGCTATGAGATTAGAGATCAATTATAAGAGAAAAACAGTAAGAAACACAAACACATGGAAATTAAACAACACATTTCTAAATAAGCAATAGGTTACTGAAGAAATCAAAAGGGAAATCAAAAAATGTCTAGACACAAGTGACAATGAAAACACAACAACTCAAAACCTATCAGTTCAGTTCAGTGGCTCAGTCATGTCTGACTCTTTGTGACCCGATGAACCTCAGCACGCCAGGCCTCCCTGTCCATCACCAACTCCCGGAGGCTACCCAAACCCATGTCCATTGAGTCGCTGATGCCATCCAAACATCTCATCCTCTGTTGTCCCCTTTTCCTCCGGCCCTCAATCTTTCCCAGCATCAGAGTCTTTTCAAATGAGTCAGCTCTTCATATTAGTTGGGCAAAGTATTGGAGTTTCAGCTTTAGCATCAGTCCTTCCAACGAACACCCAGGACTGATCTCCTTTAGGATGGACTGGTTGGATCTCCTTGCAGTCCAAGGGACTCTCAAGAGTCTTCTCCAACACCACAGTTCAAAATCATCAATTCTTCAGCTCTCAACTTTCTTTATAGTCCAACTCTTACACTTATACATGACCACTGGAAAAACCATAGCCTTGACTAGATGGACCTTTGTTGACAAAGTAATGTCTCTGCATTTGAATATGCTATCTAGGTTGCTCATAACTTTCCTTCTAAGGAGTAAACATCTTTTAATTTCATGGCTGCAATCACCATCTGCAGTGATTTTGGAGCCCAGAAAAATAAACTCAGCCCCTGTTTCCACTGTTTCCCCATCTATTTCCCATGAAGTGATGGGACCAGATGCCATTATCTTAGTTTTTTGAATGTTGAGCTTTAAGCCAACTTTTTCACTCTCCTCTTTCACTTGCATCAAGAGGCTCTTAAGTTCTTCACTGTCTGCCATAAGGGTGGTGTCATCTGAATATCTGAGGTCATTGACATTTCTCCCAGCAATCTTGATTCCAGCTTGTGCTTCCTCCAGTCCAGCGTTTCTCATGATGTGCTCTGCATATGAGTGAAATAAGCAGGGTGACAATATACAGCCTTAATGTACTCCTTTTCCTATTTGGAACCAGTCTATTGTTCCATGTCCAGTTCTAACTGTTGCTTCCTGACCTCCATACAGGTTTCTTAAGAGGCAGGTCAGGTGGTCTGGTATTCCCATCTCTTTCAGAATTTTCCACAGTTTATTGTGATCCACACAGTCAACGGCGTTGGCATAGTCAATAAAGCGGAAATNGTGATGCTTCCTAAGGCCCACTTGACTTCACATTCCAGGATGTCTGGCTCTAGGTGAGTGATCACACCATTGTGATTATCTGGGTCATGAAGATCTTTTTTGTACAGTTCGTCTGTGTATTCTTGCCACCTCTTCTCATCTTCTGCTTCTGTTAGGTCCCTACCATTTCTGTCCTTTATCGAGCCCATCTTTGCATGAAATATTCCCTTGGTATCTCTAATTTTCTTGAAGAGATCTCTAGTCTTTCCCATTCTATTGTTTTCCTCTATTTCTTTGCATTGATTGCTGAGGAAGGCTTTCTTATCTCTTCTTGCTATTCTTTGGAACTCTGCATTCAGATGCTTATATCTTTCCTTTTCTCCTTTGCTTTTCGCTTCCCTTGTTTTCACAGCTATTTGTAAGGCCTCCTCAGACAGCCATTTTGCTTTTTTGCATTTCTTTTTCTTGGGGATGGTCTTAATTCCTGTCTCCTGTACAATGTCACGAACCTCCCTCCATAGTTCATCAGGCACTCTGTCTATCAGATCTAGTCCCTTAAATCTATTTTTCACTTCCACTGTATAATCATAAGGGATTTGATTTCAGTTATACTTGAATGGTCTAGTGGTTTTCTCCAGTTTCTTCAGTTTCAGTCTGAATTTGGCTATAAGGAGTTCATGATCTGAGCCACAGTCAGCTCCTGGTCTTGTTTTTGTTGACTATATAGAGCTTCTCCATCTTAGGCTGCAAAGAATATAATCAATCTGATTTTGGAATTGACCATTTGGTGATGTTCATGTATAGAGTCTTCTCTTGTGTTGTTGGAAGAGGGTGTTAGCTATGACCAGTGTGTTCTCTTGGCAGAACTCTATTAACCTTTGCCCTGTTTCATTCTGTACTCGAAGGCTAAATTTGCCTGTTATTCCAGGTGTTTCTTGACTTCCTACTTTTGCATTCCAGTCCCCTATAATGAAAAGGACATCTTTTTAGGGTTTTAGTTCTAGAAGGTTTTGTAGGTCTTCATAGAACCGTTCAACTTCAGCTTCTTTAGTGTTACTGGTTGGGGCATAGACTTGGATTACCATGATATTGAATGGTTTGCCTTGGAAACAAACAGAGATCATTCTGTCATTTTTGATATTGCATCTAAGTACTGCATTTCAGACTCTCTTATTGACTATGATGGCTACTCCATTTCTTCTAAGTGATATTTCTTGGTAGGAAGAATCAATATTGTGAGAATGATTATACTACCAAATGCAATCTATGGATTCAGTGCAATCTCTATCAAATTACCAATGGTAATTTTTTACAAAACTAGAACAAAAATTTCACAATTCATATGGAAACACAAAAGTCCCCGAATAGCCAAAGCAGTCTTGAGAAAGAAGAATTGAGCTGGAAGAATCAACCTTCCTGACTTCAGATTATACTACAAAGCTAAAGTCATCAAGACAGTGTGGTACTGGCACAAAAAAAGATATATAGACCAATGGAAGAAGATAGAAACCCCAGAAATAAACCAATGCACCTATGGATACCTTATTTTTGACAAAGGAGGTGAGCATATACAATGGGGCAAAGACAGCCTCTTCAGTAAATGGTGCTGGAAAAACTGGACAGCTACATGTGAAAGAATGAGATTAGAACACTTTGTAACACCATACATAAAGATAAACTGAAAATGGATTCAAGCTAAATGTAAGATCAGAAACTATAAAACTCTTAGAGGAAAACACAGGCAGAACACTCGATGACATAAATCAAACAAGATCCTCTATGACCCACCTCCTAGAATAATGCAAATAAAAAATAAAAGCAAACAAGTGGGACCTGATTAAACTTAAAAGCTTTTGTACAGCAAAGGAAACTATAAGCAAGGTGAAAAGACAACCCTCAGAATGGGAGAAAATAATAGCAAATGAAACAACTGACAAAGAATTAATTTCTAAAATATACAAGCAGCTCATACAACTCAATGCCAGAAAAACAAACAACCTAATCAAAAAGTGGGGGAAAGGCCTAAACAGACATTTCTCTAAAGACATACAGATGGCTAGCAAACACATGAAAAGATGCTCAGCATCACTCATTATTGGGGCTTCCCTGGTGGCTCAGTATTAGAGAAGTGCTAATCAAAACCACAGTGAGATATCACCTCACACTGGTCAGAATGGCCATCAACAAAAATTCTACAAACAATAAATTCTGGAAAGGGTGTGGAGAAAAGGGAACACTCATGTACTGTTGGTGGGAATGTAAATTGATTACAGCCACTATGGAAGAAGGTATGGAGATTCCTTAAAAAAAGAAATAAAACCACCTTATGACCCAGCAATCTGACTCCTAGGCATATACCCTAAGGACACCAAAATTGAAGAAGACACACGTATCCCATTGTTCATTGCAGCACTCTTTACAATAGCTAGAACATGGAAGCAACCTAGATATCCATCAACAGATAAATGGATAAAGAAGTTGTGATTCACAATGGAATATTACTCAGCCGTAGAAAGGAATGCATTTGAATCAGTTCCGATGCAGTGCATGAACCTAAAACCTATTATACAGAGTGAAGTGAGTCAGAAAGAGAAAGATAAATGTTGTATTCTAACTCATATACACAGAGTCTAGAAAAATGGTACTGAAGAATTTATTTACAGAGCAACAGTAGAGAATAGACATATGGGGAGAGGGGAGGAGAGGGTGAGATGTATGGAAAGAGTAGCATGGAAACTTACATTACCATATGTAAAATAGATACCCAACGGGAATTTGCTGTATGGCTCAGGAAACTCAAAGAGGGACTCTGTATCAATCTAGAGGGGTGCGATAGGGCAGGAGATGGGAGGTAGTTTCAAATGGGAGGAGATAAATGAATACCTATGGCTGATTCATGTTGAGGTTTGACAGAATCCAACAAGATTATGTAAAACAATTATTCTTCAATAAAAAATAAATTTAAAAAATTATAGGCTTATTTTGTGACCACAATGAAAGTGAGTGTGCTGTAGTCTAGGTTATGGTCATAAAGCTATCCAGTTATTCCAGCTGGTACCTAAGGTTGGCAAAGCACAGAGGCCAAGGCTGATTTAAAGTCGGATTCCTGAAATTCCTGCATTTTTTTTTACCTTACAGAAGAGGCCAGAACTGTCCCTCTGAATTGTGTGGCTTTATAGCAGTGGTAAAAAAGGCATCTGTCAGGAACCCCTTCCTTAGCCTCAAGTTTCCATGTAAATCTTTTTCCAGGGAGATGAGGAATGATGAAAAGCTTTTGGCTCCTTGTCACTTATTAACACCACCAAGGTGCTTCTTTGAAACTTGGTTTTCCTACAAAATGGGAGTAAAGTTAATTCCTGCCCCATATATTTATCATGGGGATCAAATAAAAAGGTGCATATGGGGCACTGTTGTCAGCCACAAAAAAGAAATTATCTGTTCCTCTGGGACTGCCTCCCACAGTGTGGTCTCACACTTGGAGACACAAGTGTCTGCTCCCTGAGGGCTGAGCTGCTGGCCATTGGCCAACATGCTCTTTCGTGGTCTCTGGGCATTAACCCCTCCTGTGAAGCCACAGGTGTCAGGGAGGCTTCATGGAGCCCCACACTGGGCTGATAGAAAACAGATTTCTTTCTCTTAACAGACCAAAGGAGAGCAGTGGGGTTAGTGGAGTGGCTGTACTCCACAAGCCACCCAGGTTTCTTCCAGCTGATTTCTGTACCATCTTTATTGACTTTTAAAAACTTTTTAATAATAGGAAGTGTTATCTTTATTTTTTTTAAGTTTTTTGGCCACACAGAGTGGCTTGCAGAATCTTAGTTCCCCAACCAGGGATAGCACCCGTGTCTTCTGCAGTGGAAGCACAGTCTTACCCATTGAACCACCAGGGAAATCCTTTGTATCATCTTCAGAGTGTCATCCTTTCCTCTGGTTGAAACTGGGTTGCTCTCTTGTCAGCTTTCCAGCATGCAGGGAGGGAAAAAAGCAAGTCCTGCATGAGGGACTTTATCTTTAAGGAGGGACTTTATCTTTAAAGAGGTTGCATGCATCATTTACCCTCATTCATGTCCCACTTCAAGGAAGGATGACAGATGGAGTCTCTAGCTTGGTGACCATGTGTCTAGCTTCAATTTGAGAGTTTTATTGTTCTGAGTTCAAGATCAGGAATAACAGAAGCAAGAAAAACATCAGGGAAATGAATATATTCAGCCCTCAATACCTGCAGATTCCACATCCATGGATTCAACCAAGCAAAGATAGAAAATATTTGGAAAAAAATTCTAGGAAGCTCCAATAGCAAAACTTGAATTTGCTGTGCAGTCAACTATTTACATGCCAATTACATTGCATCCAGTGTTATAGTCTAGAGATAATTTAAAGTATACAAGAGGATGTGTGTGGTTATATGCAAGTACTATACCATTTTATATGAAGAACTGAAACATCCATGGATTTTGATGTCAGGGTTGGCGGTCCTGGAACCAATCCTTTGCAGATACCTAAGGACAGTTGTACAGATCAATTCATCTATCAGGTCACTGAGTCTGAGCCAGCATCTGTACTGAGTAAATACCTGGGTGAAAAGCAGAGAGAGGATCTAGTCAGTTGCTTTACTTTAGCACGGGTCATCTTTAGCATGACCCAATGCTAAAGGTCAAATATTTGGAATCATCCCTGTGAATCTTCACATTTTTCAGTTTCCCTGTAGATACTGGCACTGGGCAGACAGAGCCTTGGCCGCATAACTTAGTACATGAACACCCACATAACTCCCACACATAGGTGTATGTGTACAAACCTATTGAACACATACGCATGCAACAAATATTTACACTTGCATAGATCCTAATCTTTTACTAGAGGAGGGGAGATCACATCTAGTTACCTTCCTCTTTTCAGTGGTCCTGTGGCTTTGCTGAAAAAAGCAGTCTTAGGAGCCAGAAGAATTGATGCTTTTGAATTGTGGTGTTGGAGAAGACTCTTGAGAGTCCCTTGGACTGCAAGGAGATCCAGCAGTCCATTCTAAAGGAGATCAGTCCTGGGTGTTCATTGGAAGGACTGATGCTAAAGCTGAAACTTCAATACTTTGGCCACCTCATAAGAGGAGCTAACTCATTTGAAAAGACCCTGATGCTGGGAAAGATTGAGGGCAGGAGGAGAAGGGAACAACAGAGGATGAGATGCTTGGGTGACATCACCAAACAATGGATATGTGTTTGGGTGGACTCCAGGGGTTGGTGATGGACAAGGAGGCCTGGCTTGCTGCGGTTCATGGGATCGCAAAGAGTCGGACATGACTGAGTGACTGAACTGAACTGAACTGAAGCAGCCAGAGATCTAGATTCAATTGCAACCCATGTCATTAATACATAGTGTAACTCTGGGCAAGTTACTCAATCTGTCTTATGTTTCCACATTTGTAAAATGAGTATACTTTTATCTCTCCTGAAATATTTTACAGTTAATTACAATGTCATATTTATTTGTTTGACATAACACTTTAGGTAGTTATTTTATTATTATTAGGCTATTAAGGCCCAGAGCAAATAAATGGCAGACCAGGAATTTCCCATCTCCCTCCTTAATATAAAGTAAGATCCCTTTCTGTTCTCAAGTATGCTTATTTCTTTTTAAAAATTGGTTAAGTCCTTTTTTAAAGGTACATTGTTTTTTTAAAGTAAATACATAGAAAAATGCATAAGTCATAAGTGTATAGCACACTGAGTTTTCCAAATGGAGAATGTGCCACATGTTATTAGCGTTCAAATCAAGAACCAAAACATCACCAGCAGCCCCCTTACTACCATCTCTGAAAGTAACTACCAGTTTACATTATGGGTTTCCCTGGTGGCTCAGTGGTAAAGAAACTGCCTGCCAATGCAGGAGACGCAAGAGATGCAAGCTTGGTTCCTGGGTCAGGAAGATCCCTTGGAGAAGGAAATGACAGCATACTCCAATATTCTTGCCTGGGAAATCCCATGGACAGAGGAGCATGGCAGGCCATAGTCTTTGGGGTCACAAAAAGAGTCAGATGAGTTAGTGACTAAACACCACCAGACACATAACAGCTTTACACTATAGATGAATTTTGCCTTTTTTATACTTTATACAAATGGAATCACAAATAGATGTTCTTATGTCTGGATTTTTTTAACTCTACATGTTACTGGAGACATGCATTCATATTGTGTGTAGCTGTGTCTTGCTTGATCACTCTTATTCTGCACAGTGTCCAGTATATATACTGCAATTCACTGATCCATTCTACTGTTGTTGGGCATCTGGATGGTTCCTGAGTTTGGGCTATTATCAAAAATGGTGCCATAAAAATCCTTGGATGTGTCTTTAGTTCATGCATTTCTGTTGAGTACATATCTATGAGTGGAATTTCTGAATGTTAGGATTTGTGCATGTTTACCTTCTGTAGATACTATCATGCAGTTTTACAAAGTAGCTGAATGTTCCCTGCTTTTAATTGGTAGGAACTCAAGAAGCTTTACTAGTTCTGTCTGTTCACAATATCTCTCTCATTGTACTTCCTAGAACCTATGAATTGTAATCTTACTCTTTGGGTATAGAAATCAATAGCTTTGGGTAACCCAATGTACTAGTTATCTATTGCCACACACACACACACACACACACACACACAACCTCCTCCAAATAAGTGGCCTAACTAAATGAAAAATACATATTTATTATGCCTCGTGCTTTAGGTGGGTGAGGAACTGGGGAATAATTTGGCTGCTGATTCAAACATTCAGACTCAGACTCAAATGAGATTGAAGCAGATGTTGGTCTGGGCTAGATAAAGTCATCTAAAGAGTTGACTGGGGCGAGATGATCCACTTTCAAGGTGGTTCTCATATATAACTAGGAAGTTGGTACTGACTGTTGGCAGAAAGCCTCAGTTTCTATCCACGTGAGTCTATCCCCAGGGCTGCTGAGTGTCCTCACATGGTGGCTGGTTTCCTCCATGTGAGCAGTCCCAGAGCCCAAGGCAGAGGCAGCAATGTGCTTTATGGCCTCGCCCTGGACATCATACACAGTCACTTTCTCATTATTTTATTGACCACCCAAGTCATCCTTATTCAGCATGGGAGGGCATTCTACTAGGGCATGAAAATCATAAATTGAGGATCGTTTGGGGCAGTTTTGGAGCCTGGTCAATATACCATTAAGCCCTTCTTTCCACCAGTTGAAGACTTTTTTCTGTAATAATTGAAGCCCTAAGTGATTAGCAGAGGGAGCAGGTACATTTTGATGGGCAGATAGAAAGAAGAAAGAATACATAGAACAATACATAGAACAAGTCAAGTGTAAGGAGAAAGACTTGGCTAAATATAGCGGCCAAGAGGCAGCTTTAGCAGTTAGAGTGTCTGAGTAGGAGTGAACGAATAAATAATGTGTGAGTTTGAGTCTAGGGTTTGGGGTGAGAGACTATATATAAAGTGCCTGAAATGCCTTTCTTTGTTTACTAATTAAATCATGGTTTTGGACCATGCAGACTCAGCTCTGTCATTGCTTATATAAAAACAGTAGCCCATGAGTATTCTCAACTTTTCTCACAGGTTATTCAGTTTACCACCCATCCATCCGTTCAAGTATCCATATCTTATTAAGCATAAAGCAAATACCACGTTGTATTCAAGAGGGCAATGGGGGTGCAGAAATGAACAAATGCACCAACCTTACTTGGGTGATTACGAAGAGGGAACTACCATTTATCGTTCACCTACTGTGTTCCAATACTTTCATATTTAATGCTTTAAATAATTCCCATAACTACTCTATATGTTGGGCATAATGGTTCCCACTTGGCAGATGAATAAACTTGAGACTTGAAAATTTAACTGATTTACTCAGAGTTGGAGCTGAAAAGTGGTGAAACAGAATCCTCTGCAGATACAAAGTAGAAAGTGATTAAATGTGAAAGAAAAGTACATGTATAGTACAATGGCAGCTCAGAGAATGGGGTGAATTCTTTGGCCTGGGAAGGTAAGAGAAGACTTGATGGAAGAGGTGTGATTTCAGCTAGATCTTGATTGATGAGTAAGAGATGATGGGAAAAGGCCATATGTAAGGAATAAAGAATATCTAAAACAAAGGCATAGGGTAGGAATGAATATTAATAATGATGATATACACAGAGATGCACAAGACATACACATATAATGTGGCTAGAGAAATATTCATAAAGGAGAGAACCAGTTGATGGAGGTGAACAATATGCATTAGGGCCACATAGATACCAGGCAGATACCAGACCTAGTTATTCATTAATGCAACAGGAAATCAGAGAAGGCTAGGTCATCATTTGTATAACTGAATGTGAACTCCTTTCAGACTGTGTAGATAACATCTTCTTCAAGTTTATTAAAAATTAAGTGAGGAGTGTGCCTTGACACCCGGTAAAATATATATATAAACAAACTATATAAGAGTATACAAATTATTAAATAAAAAATGAGAAATGTCATTGATCAGAAACAATCACATACTGATGATGAGGTCTGCTGCTAGTTAATGATAAGAGTAGAATGGCTGGAAAAGACAACAGGCCCTGAGGCTAGTTAGCTCAGTTCAGTTCAGTTCAGTCGCTCAGTCATGTCCGACTCTTTGTGACCCCATGAATCACACACGCCAGGCCTCCCTGTCCATCACCAACTCCCACAGTTCACTCAGACTCATGTCCATCAAATCAGTGATGCCATCCAGCCATCTCATCCTCTGTCATCCCCTTCTCCTGCCCCCAATCCCTCCCAGCATCAAAGTCTTTTCCAATGAGCCAACTCTTCTCATGAGGTGGCCAAAGGACTGGAGTTTCAGCTTTAGCATCATTCCTTCCAAAGAAATCCCAGGGCTGATCTCCTTCAGAATGGACTGGTTGGATGTCCTTGCAGTCCAAGGGACTCTCAAGAGTCTTCTCCAACACCACAGTTCAAAAGCATCAATTCTTCAGTGCTCAGCTTTCATCACAGTCCAACTCTCACAACCATACATGACCACTGGAGAAACCATAGCCTTGACTAGATGGACCTTAGTTGGCAAAGTAATGTCTCTGCTTTTGAATATGCTATCTAGGTTGGTCATAACTTTCCTTCCAAGGAGTAAGCGTCTTTTAATTTCATGGCTGCAGTCACCATCTGCAGTGATTTTGGAGCCCAAAAAAATAAAGTCTGACACTGTTTCCACTGTTTCCCCATCTATTTGCCATGAAAGGATGGGACCAGATGCCATGATCTTAGTCTTCTGAATGTTGAGCTTTAAGCCAAATTTTTCACTCTCCACTTTCACTTTCATCAAGAGGCTTTTTAGCTCCTCTTCACTTTCTGCCATAAGGGTGGTGTCATTGGCATATCTGAGGTTATTGACATTTCTCCCGGCAATCTTGATTCCAGCTTGCACTTCTTCCAGCCCAGCGTTTCTCATGATGTACTCTGCATATGAGTGAAATAAGCAGGGTGACAATATACAGCCTTGACATACTCCTTTTCCTATTTGGAACCAGTCTGTTGTTCCATGTCCAGTTCTAACTGTTGCTTCCTGACCTCCATACAGGTTTCTCAAGAGGCAGGTCAGGTGGTCTGGTATTCCCATCTCTTTCCCACAGTTGATTGTGATCCACACAGTCAACGGCGTTGGCATAGTCAATAAAGCAGAAATAGATGTTTTTCTGGAACTCCCTTGCTGTTTTGATGATCCAGCGGATGTTGGCAATTTGATCTCTGGTTCCTCTGCTTTTTCTAAAACCAGCTTGAACATCTGGAAGTTCACGGTTCACATATTGCTGAAGCCTGGCTTGGAGAATTTTGAGCATTACTTTACTAACATGTGAGATGAGTGCAATTGAGCGGTAGTTTGAGCATTCTTTGTCATTGCCTTTCTTTGGATTGGAATGAAAACTGACCTTTTCCAGTCCTGTGGCCACTGTCGAGTTTTCCACATTTGCTGGCATATTGAGTGCAGCACTTTCACAGCATCATCTTCCAGGATTTGAAATAGCTCAACTGGAATTCCATCACCTCCACTAGCTTTGTTCGTAGTGATGCTTTCTAAGGCCCACTTGACTTCACATTCCAGGATGTCTGGCTCTAGGTGAGTGATCACACCATTGTGATTATCTGGGTCATGAAGATCTTTTTTGTACCGTTCTTCTGTGTATTCTTGCCACCTCTTCTTAATATCTTCTGCTTCTGTTAGATCCATACCATTTCTGTCCTTTATCGAGCCCATCTTTGCATGAAATGTTGCCTTGGTATCTCTAATTTTCTTGAAGAGATCTGCAGTCTTTCCCATTCTATTGTTTTTCTCTGTTTCTTCGCACTGATCACTGAGGAAGGCTTTCTTATCTCTTCTTGCTATTCTTTGGAACTCTGCATTCAGATGCTTATGTCTTTCCTTTTCTCCTTT
>SJYQ01094266.1:0-35368 GCA_006410935.1 Redunca redunca | reverse complement strand
GACCATCTGGTGATGTCCATGTGTAGAGTCTTCTCTTGTGTTGTTGGAAGAGGGTGTTTGCTATGACCAGTGCATTTTCTTGGCAAACTCTATTAGTCTTTGCCCTGCTTCATTCCGCATCCCAAGGCCAAATTTGCCTGTTACTCCAGGTGTTTCTTGACTTCCTACTTTTGCATTCCAGTCCCCTATAATGAAAAGGACATCTTTTGGGGGTGTTAGTTCTAAAAGGTCTTGAAGGTCTTTATAGAACCGTTCAGCTTCAGCTTCTTCAGCATTGCTGGTTGGGGCATAGACTTGGATTACTGTGATACTGAATGGTTTGCCTTGGAAACGAACAGAGATCATTCTGTCATTTTTGAGATTGCATCCAAGTACTGCATTTTGGACTCTTTTGTTGACCATGATGGCTACTCCATTTCTTCTGAGGGATTCCTGCCCGCAGTAGTAGATATAATGGTCATCTGAGTTAAATTCACCCATTCCAGTCCATTTTAGTTCGCTGATTCCTAGAATGTCGACGTTCACCCTTGCCATCTCTTGTTTGACTACTTCCAATTAGCCTTGATTCATGGACCTGACATTCCAGGTTCCTATGCAATATTGCTCTTTACAGCATCAGACCTTGCTTCTATCACCAGTCACATCCACAGCTGGGTATTGTTTTTGCTTTGGCTGCATCCCTTCATTCTTTCTGGAGTTATTTCTCCACTGATCTCCAGTAGCATATTGGGCACTTACTGACCTGGGGAGTTTACTCTTTCAGTATCCTATCATTTTGCCTTTTCATACTGTTCATGGGGTTCCCAAGGCAAGAATACTGAAGTGGTTTGCCATTCCCTTTTCCAGTAGACCACATTCTGTCAGACCTCTCCACCATGACCCGCCCGTCTTGGGTGGCCTCACGGGCATGGCTTGGTTTCATTGAGTTAGACAAGGCTGTGGTCCTACTGTGATCAGATTGACTAGTTTTCTGTGAGTACGGTTTCAGTGTGTCTGCCCTCTGATTCCCCCTTGCAACACCTACCATCTTACTTGGGTTTTTCTTATCTTGGATGGGGGTTATCTCTTCACAGTTGCTCCAGCAAAGCGCAGCTGCTGCTCCTTACCTTGGACGAGGGGTATCTCCTCACCACCACCCCTCCTGACCTTGAACGTGGAATAGCTCCTCTAGGCCTTCCTGCGCCCATGCAGCCACAGCTTTTTGGACTTAGGTTGCTCTTCCCAGCAGAGAAATACAAGAATCTGGGAGCTGGAAGTTTCCTGAAGCATTATTTATTCTACCTTTGCCTTTTACATATGAGAAAACCAAGGCCAGGAAGTAGGAGTGACCTGTTTTTCTAGAGCAGAGCTCCTTCTAATTCACCACAGCCTTGTGAAAAGAACAAGCCATAATTCCTGACCTGGTTAAGCTATGAGATTAGAGAGTGCTGTCAAAAACCACTAGGTAAAAAACGTGTTAGGAACTGAACTGTGTCTTCCACAAATTCATAATTTGAGATTCTAACTTCCAGAACTTCAGAATATGGCCTTATTTGGAAACAGGGTGAGTGCAGATGAAATTAATTAAAATGAGGTCATATTAGGGTAGAGTGGGCCCTGAATACAATATAACTAGGGTCCTTATTAAAGGGAGGTTTAGGTGTGCACACAGGGAGAAATGGCAAGTGAACATGAAGACAGAGATTAGGACAGTGTATCTGCAAAGCAAGAACACCTCAGATTTCCAGCAAACCACTAGGAATGAAGAGAAGCATGGAACAGAATCTCCCTCACAGGAACCTCCCTTAGTAGGAACTCACCCTGTGACACCTTGATACTTGCCTCCTAGCCTTCTGAACTGGGAAACAATACATTTCTGTTCTTTAAGCCACTCACTTTGCAGTGTTTGTTATGGAAGCTTTAGGAAACTAATACTATCACTAGAAGAGAGAAAAGGTATGTGTCGGGGGGCTTCCCTGCTGGCTCAGTGGTAAAGAATATGGCTGCAGGAGGTATGGATTCAGTCCTTGATCAACATGCTTAGTGCTGCAGAGCACTAAGCCCATGTGCCGTAACTGTTGAGCCTGTGCTCGAGCACCTGGGAGCAGCAGCTACTGAGCCCACAAGCCGCAGCTACTGAAGCCCATGCGCCTAGAGCCTGTGCTGCATGACAAGAGAAGCGATCGCAATGGGAAGCCCACGCACCACAACCAGAGAGCAGCCCCTGCTCTCTGCGACCAGAGAAAGGCCTGCAAGCACAGCCAAAATTAAATTAATAAGCTTAAAAAAGAGTTTACATGGTAGCCATAGGAAGGAGGCACTGTGACGCAAGGAACAATGCCTTAATGAAACAATAAAGCAATGTATTTATTATTCAAACACTGAATCTGTATGAAGTAACTTTCGCTTGGTCCTGGAGCAGATACACAAAGAATTAGAAAACCACAATTCAAAAAGAGAGATGCACCCCAATGTTCACTGCAGCATTATTTATCATAGCCAGGACATGGAAACAGCCTGAACATTCAGCAACAGAGGACTAGAAAAAGAAGATGTGGTCCATTTACACAATATGATATTGTGTGTGTGTGCTCAGTTGCTCAGTCATGTCCGACCCTTTGCCACTCCATGGACTATAGCCCTCCAGGGTCCTCTGTCCAGGAAATTTTCCAGGCAAGAATACTGGAGTGGGTTGCCATTTCCTACTCCAGGAGATCTTCCCAACCCAGGGATCAAACCTATGTCTCCTGCATTGGCAGGCAGATTCCTTACCAGGGCACCACCTAGGAAGCCATATAATAGAATATTACTCTGTCATAAAAGGGAACAAAATTGTGCCATTTGCAGAGATGTGGGTGGACCTAGAGAATGTCACACAGAGTGAAGTCAGAAAGAAAAACAAATATCATATATTAACACATGTGTGGAATCTAGAAAAACGGTATAGATGAACATATTCGCAAGGCACAAAGACAGACACAGATGTAGAGAGCAAACATATGGATACCAAGAGAGGAAAGGAGGGTGGGATAGATTGAGAGATTGGGATTGGCATATATACACTACTATGTATAAAGTAGATAACTAATGAGAACCGACTGTGGAGCACAGGAAACTCTACTCAGTGCTCTGTGGTGACCTAGAAGGAAATCCAAAGAACAGGGGGTATATGTATATGTGTAGCTGATTCACTTTGCTGTATAGCAGAAATTAACACAACATTGAAAAGCAACTATACTCGTTTTTAAGAGATGAGTTAGTTAGAATATGATTCTCTTTGCCTTTGAGAAGCCCAAAATATGGTCCAGTTAGGCTCAAAACAGAAGTAAATGTTCTGGGGCCCCAAAGGAATGATATAGACAAAGGTTTGGATGAAGAAGGTGACATCTGAGCCAGGATTTTAAAGATGAGTATATTTGCTTGCTACTTGCTTAATGGACCTAATTATTTCTGTCACTGGAAAGAGCCTCCTAAAATCTCCTCGCTGGGCTGGATAGCCATCAAAGAGGCAAAAATCACAGGCTTGCTAAGTTTGTTCAATCTGGCATTTCAAAAACCAGCCTCAACCACGTATGCTGGTTGTCTGGATCTCCTGCCCCAGTTGGCCTGCCATTTGTGGGAAAAACAGGAAGAGAGAGGCTGACCTCTGGCTGCTCAGGCCCAAATCCCCTTAGAGCTTCAGGCTCGTGTAAGAACTGGCTCCAAAAAGTCCCTCTTGTGGGGGGTCTTCCATCCTGGCTGCCTAGACCTCTCTGTAGTGCTGAAAAGTCAGATTGTGTTATTTATATAAAAACAACAACAAAAATAACTTTTTCTTTGCAAATATCACATGCACAAGAAGCCAAGCCTTCAGCGGGTCATTTAATATGTTGACGTTTTGAAGAACTGTGCTTCCAGTCCCTGAAACAGAAGCCAGGTCTGCTGGCCTTGGCCTTGAGATCTCTTGGCTTTCTCATATTAAGGACCCCCAGGCTCTCAAAATTGAGCTCCCGGCAGCCACTGCTCTGCGTAATGCTGCTAAGAACAGAGCCAATTGCAGCTGCAGCCACATCTGCCTCTGTGGAATGATGTCAGGAGTGCTGGGGGGAAGGCAAGGGGTGTCTCCTGACTCTAATTACCTCCCGACTGGTCAGCCACGCTCCCTGAAATTCCATTAAGATGATGGAACCTATTCTCTTAGGCTTATGAGGGATAATGATGGAATAGGAGAGGACTTGCACGCAAGCCAGCATTCTCTGCTTGGCGGATTACATTGGAAAAGCTTTGGGCAGGACAAGCGCTGTCATTTGCCCCAGGCCCTGTGGCCCCTTACAGTATTGCATCAGGTCTATTCACTGTGATTTTTACCTGCCTGAATTCTCCAAGCATTCGTTCTTGTAAACTTTGCTGGATTCATTCATACACATGGTTTTGACCACCACCTGGATGGAAATACATCAGAACTTCTCCAGTTTGTGCCTTTTCTTGTCAAGCGTCTGACCCTTCCATCTAAATTCCTGACCTTGAGTGCCTTGTTTTCAACTAATTCATCATATTTGCTCACAAAACTATCCCTAAAAGGGGTCTCTTTATCCAGTTTCCCAAGTAAAGAAGATTGCAAAACATCCTTCCCTTACTAGTAACCCTTCCCCTTACTAGCATATCAAATCAGTCACTAAGATCTACTAACATTACTTCCTAAAAGTCTCTTATAACTGTTCTTGCCTCTTCATTCTTCCTGACAATTTCCTAATTCAGAATAATAATATCTATTGCTTCAACTAGTACAAAAGGGAATCCCCTAGTGGTCTAGTTGTTAGGACGTGGCACTTTGGCTGCCATGGCCCAGGTTCAATCTCTGGTCTGGGAACTAAGATCCCACAAACCACATGGTGCAGCTGAAACAAATAAACAGACAAACAAACACAAACAACAGCTTCCAGAAAGCTTCTGTCATATCATCCCCACCCAGTCTATTCTCCACCGAGTAGCCCAAGTGTCTTTAAAAATGTAATCTGTACTCAAAAGACTAGGAACAAAGGGAACTACCTTAACATAATAAAGACCATGTGTGAAAAAAACTACAGCTAACATACTCAATGGTGGAAAACTAAAAGCTTTTCCTCCAAGAGCAGGACAGGCAAGAATGCCTGGTTTTACCACTTGCATTAAACATAATAATGGAAAGTGAAAGTGAAAGTGAACTTGCTCAGTCGTGTCTGACTCTTTTCGACCCCATGGACTGTAGCCTACCAGGCTTCTCCATCCATGAGATTCTCCAGGCAAAAATACTGGAGTGGGTTGCCATTTCTTTCTCCAGGGGATCTTCCCGACCCAGGGATTGAACCCGGGTCTCCTGCATTGGAGGCAGACGCTTTAACCTCTGAGCCACCAGGGAAGTCCTAGCCAAAGTAATTAGGCAAGAAAAAATAAAAGCCATCCAAATTGGAAATGAAAGGATAAAGTTGTTTCTGTTCACAAATGGCATGATCTTATATGAATAAAATTTAAAGATTAAAAAAAAAACTAATAAGTAAATGAGCAAATTTTCAAAATTCAAAGCAAAATATCAGTCGCACTTGCCTATGCTAACAATGAACCGTCTGAAAAGGAAATTAAGAAAACAATAGCATCAAAAAAGAATAAAATATTAATGAGCAAACTTAACCAAGACAGCAAATGACACTGAGAACTACAAAACAATGCTGAAAGAAATTAAATACAAATAATGGAAAGGCATCCTGTGTTCTTTGGCCACCTCATGTGAAGAGTTGACTCATTGGAAAAGACTTTGATGCTGGGAGGGATTGGGGGCGGGAGAAGAAGGGGACGACCGAGGATGAGATGGCTGGATGGCATCACTGACTGGATGAACGCAAGTCTGAGTGAACTCCGGGAGCTGGTGATGGACAGGGAGGCTTGGCGTGCTGGGGTCGCAAAGAGTCGGACATGACTGAGTGACTGAACTGAACTGAACTGATCCTGTGTTCACAGGCAGGAAGACTTAATATTGTTAAGATATTAATATAACCAAAAGCTATTTACAGATTCAATGCAATTCTTGTTAAATTCCCAATGATAGTTTTTCAGAAATAGAAAAGTGCATTCTCAAGTTTATATGAAATTTCAAATTTCAAGGGACCCAGAATAGCCAAAATAACCTTGAAAAAAGAAGAACATAGTTATAACTTTCCCACTTCCTCATTTCAAAACTCATTGAAAAGCTTTGGTAATCAAAAAAGTGAGGTACTAGCATAAAGATACACATATAGACCAATGGAACAAAATAAGAACCAGAAATAAACCTTTGCATATATAGTAAAATGATTTTCAACCAGCATGCCAAACCATTCAATGGGGGAAAGGGCAGATTTTCAACAAATGGTGTTTGAAAACCTGGAGATTCATGTGAAAAAAACAGAAGTTGGACCCTTATACCATATACAAAAATTAACTCAAAATGGATCAAAGCTAAACATAAAAGCTAACACTATAACATTTTTATAAGTTTATGTATATATGTATATGTATGTATATCTTTATATATATATACATATAACTTGCTTTTGTTAATATCTTTTACTATAGGCACAGTAGAAGCACTTTATACACTACCGCCAAATTTTACAGAAATTCCATTTTACAAAAGAGGAAACAGATACCAGAGAAGATAAGAAATTTGCTTAAGATCAGTCTGATCTTAACCTGATTGTGGGCAGATTCTGAACTCTTCTCAAAATCAGATTTCTGGCCAACTCAAAGTAAAGCCTTACAAAGAGTATTTTAAAATCAGAAAGAACTCTGACGAAAGCCATGTGGTTGTTTTAGGAAACATTTTTAACCTTTCTGTTGACTCAATTTCCTCATCTCTAATACGCAGATAATAATATCCGACCTTTTGCAAGTCGTAGGTGGTGAAGACTAATTAAAAGGAAATAGGGACAAACAGAAGAATGATTTCTGACTTAGTCGTTCTGTCTCTCTAGGGCTCATGCTGCTGCTGCTGCTAAGTCGCTTCAGTCATGTCCGACTGTGCGACCCCATAGATGGCAGCCCACCAGGCTCCCCCGTCCCTGGGATTCTCCAGGCAAGAACACTGGAGTGGGTTGCCATTGCCTTCTCCAATCCATGAAAGAGGAAAGTGAAAAGTGAAAATGAAGTCGCTCAGTCATGTCTGACTCTTAGCGACCCCATGGACTGCAGCCTACCAGGCTCCTCCATCCATGGGGTTTTCCAGGCAAAAGTACTGGAGTGGGTACATAGAAATCTAAGCAATGCCAGAATATGAGAGGTGATTCCTACTCTGGAAATGGGAGGAAATGGAAATAAGAGAGATGGAAAATCAAGATGAAGATGAACACTGTTTCTAAGAAACTAGTGTGAGAAGATATTTTGGAAGCTCTTTTGTTTAATTATTAACAGGAAAGGAATTATAAATAGATATGTCATACAAATTACCTCTATAAAGCAATTTGGAGTTGGCACTGTAATACAGTAGAGAGAGTGTTCTTGGGTTCCAGCTCATGATGAAATTTGGGCATGTCATGTAAATCCTCTACATCTCCAGGTCCCTATCTAAAAAGGCATGAGTATTAAAACCTACCTAACATTCTGGGGAGAACAGTGACAAAATAGAGTTACATGTTATTTGAAAAGTTAAAATACCATTTGGGTCAAGGTTAAAGTCACTTCTATTAAACATATGGCTGAAACCACTCATTTTTCTGAACCTGTTTTATCACCTCTAAAGACATAAATAGAGCCTACATCCTATAATTGTTAAAGGGATTAAATGAAATAATGCAGGTAAATGTTAGCATGGTGTTGGCAAATAGGAAGGACTCAATAAGTGGCTGTGTTTCTGCTATATACCAACAACAACAGTGATAGAAACCTTCCTTTATTGCTTGGAATTAAAGAAAATGTAAGATCTGTTGAAAATTTTAGGGTCTGAATCCGTGGAAATTTTTTAAAAATCCAGATTTCTCAGTCTTCTTAATTTTTCCTTACCCTGAGAAACTGCAAGAGAATGGCATGCCTGAGGTAACCTGTTTCTCTCAATTTGCTTTGACTCTACAAGGTTAGAAGCTTCTCGTCTTCTGTGATTGAACACTCCCAAGACATTGGATCATTTCCTGAATTTCATTTATTTAATAACTAATCTTTTATTGCCTTCCCTCTTTGAAACCAGCCAGCAAGTCTGGTTCCCTCCCCTACCCCTCTTCAAGGTCTCACCTCTTTAATCATTTGGATAAAGCTGGGACACACTACAAACCATTTTAATGGGAAGCTGATAAGTGAAGGCCATTTTTCCTCCCAGCTCCTTCTCGACCAGGCTGTATTTCAGATGATTTCCAATCATCCCAGCAAATCACTCATGTCATTCTCCCACGCCACCTAGTTAATATCAGCAGTCAACAGGTTTCTTTTGGCTCTTTTGTCTGGGAATGCTTGCTAGGCAAGGCCCCAGAACTCCAGAGAAATGAATCTGAATCTGGAATTCACACAAACTGAGCCCTCAGCTGCAGGATTAACGTTTTCTCAAGTTAACATTAATAGCTATTGTCTGAGCTCTACTTCTATGTCAGGCACTAGGCCAAGCAGTGTCTGTATTATCAGGTTTAATCCTCATAAAACTTACTAGGGATTACTCTCATGTCTGTTTCATGGACAAAGAAATTTAGGACTAGGGCACTGTTACTCAAAGTGTGGTCCTTGGAGCTACAACAGATTACCAGAGAATTTGTTAGAAATGTAAATTCTTCAGCTACATCACAAACCTCCTAAAACCAAATCCCTGTGGGGTGGTGTTCAGGAATCTGTGCTTTAACAAGCCTCTTGATGATTCTGATGCAGACTAACATTTGAGAAGGACTGGACTAGAAAAAGTGAGTAACTAGCCAAATTACCAGAGCTAATAAGTCACAAGAAGAAGTGTGAAAATAGAGTCTAGCTGTCTCCTAAACCAGAGTCTGGGAGACTCTGTATTGAGATGGTTCACAAAGATTTAGGATTTGAAATAAAATCGCCTTGCACTGTAAGAACATCTGTTATTTCATGTAATAAGATGTGCAGAAGTAGCTCAGTTCCATATTTTATTTAATTCAGCAGTTTAGTGGCTTATGGCTCCAGCTCAGTAGTATCTCCCATTCTCCTGACTTTCTCTTCATGGTCACAAGAAGACTGCAGCAATTCCAGACATCAATGAAGAAAGGGCATGTCTCTTCTCCCATGTCCTTTTTAAGAGCAATCCTTTTTTCCCCCAAGGTATACTCTTCACCCAAAGACCTCCTCTCATGTGTTACTGTACTGAATTTCATCACACCCACATTACCAAGCCAGTCACTGGGAAGGAAAATGGAATAACATGATTGGATAAAAAACTACTTTAGATCGGCCTCATTTGAAGCATGTGGATGCCTGAATGAACACAGTGGATGGAAATGCTAAATCAAAGCAATAGGGACACATTTTAAAACAGAAATAAGTTTGGATTCACAGGATGGCATCAGATGATAGGAATCCAGATAGAAAAATTAAGAGTATATGCTGTAAGCCCTATAGAACCTGTTAATCTTTGAGTAGGGGATAGGAATATGTAAGGACACGCATGGAAAGAGTCCACTGATGATGTGTAGCAGAGATGAGCACTAGACTCAGGGGAGGGATTGACGAGAGGCTGTGAGGGAAGCTCAGCTATTGCTGCAGCCTTGGTAGAATTTGCCAAGGACTTGGTCTAGGTAGGTGGCATGGGTAAGAAGGACGGCTGAAGATGAGTCATCTGGAAGGAAACTGGCAAAAGTGGGTGACTGGCCATAGGGAGATAAAGAAGGGGACAAGTCAGAGGTTACACACCATCTTTGTGTGGGTGACCAGTTGTTCTCCTGCCCATCTGCGGTCATGATGAAAAGTGCTATTTCCTACAAAAGGAATGTAGGCAAGTTAAAGGAAAACTGTCAGATGTATTAATAATGGGTTATTTAGGGGTATATGCTTAAATTCTCAAATTCAGTCTTGGCTCTATGATGCAATAATAGTAGTAGTAGTTGAACTTATTGCCAGCCTATTATGTCTTGCTGTTTTATTTCTTTAAATTTATTTTTATTATAGAAAATTTCAAACATATATAGAAGTAGGGGAAATAGTATAATGAACCTGAAGGTACCTATTAACCAGCTTCTACATGATCAAATCATAGCCAATCAATCTTGTTTCTTCTAGTCTCTCACTTACTCTCTACCATCAACATCAACTTAGGTTTTATTGTTTGAATAACAACGATCAGTTCAGTTCAGTTCAGTCACTCAGTCATGTCTGACTTTGCAACCCCATGGACTGCAGCACGCCAGGCCTCCCTGTCCATCACCAACTCTCAGAGTTTACTCAAACTCATGTCCATTGAGTCAATGATGCCATCCAACCATCTCATCCTCTGTAGTCCCCTTCTCCTCCCACCTTCAATTTTTCCCAGCGTCAGGGTCTTTTCCAACGAGTCAGCTCCTCTCAGCAGGTGGCCAAAGTATTGGAGTTTCAGCTTTAGCGTCAGTCCTTCCAATGAATATTCAGGACTGATTTCCTTTAGGATGGACTGGTTTGATCTCCTTGCAGTCCAAAGGACTCTCAAGAGTTTTCTCCAGCACCACAGTTCAAAAGCATCAATTCTTTGGTGCTCAGCCTTCTTTATAGTCCAACTCTCACATCCATACATGACCACTGGAAAAATCATAGCTTTGACTAGACAGACTTTTGTTGGCAAAGTAATGTCTCTGCTTTTTAATAAGCTGTCTAGGTTGGTCATAACTTTTCTTCCAAGGAGCAAGGGTCTTTAAATTTCATGGCTGCAGTCACCATCTGCAGTAATTTTGGAGCCCCCCAAAATAAAGTCGGTCACTGTTTCCATTGTTTCCCCATCTATTTGCCATGAAGTAATGGGACCAGATGCCATGATCTTAGTTTTCTGAATGTTGAACTTTAAGCCAACTTTTTCACTCCTCTTTCACTTTCTTTAAGAGGCTCTTTAGTTCTTCTTCACTCTCTGCCATAAGGGTGGTGTCATCTGCGTATCTGAGGTTACTGATATTTCTCCTGGCAATCTGGATTCCAGGTTGTGCTTTATCACTAAGATACAATTAACATACCATACAATGCACGTATTTAAACGTGTGTAATGCGAATAGTTTGTAGTATATTCTTAGAGTTGTGCAACCATCACCACAATCAATTTCAGAACATTTCATCACCTCAAAAAGAAATTCTGTACTCTAGCTGTCGCTCCCTGTTCCTACATCCCTCTTCCTCCAGCCCTAAGTAACCACTAATCTACTTTCTGTCACTATAGATTTTCCTATGATGGACATTTTATATAAATGGAATCATACAGTATATAGTCTTTTGTGAATATCTTCATTCACTTAGCATCATGTTTTCAAGGTTCACCTGTATTGTAGAATCTATTAGCATTTCATTTCTTTATTCTGCCACATTATACCCCATTGTATGGATAGGCTACATCTTACACATTCATCCGGCAGTTGATGGACATTGAGCTCCCATTTTTGGCTATTATGAATAATTTACTAAGAACATTTGTGTACAAGAACATTCATATACAAGTGGACATATATTTTCATTTCTCTTGAGTATATACTTAAGAGAGACATTTCTGGGTCATAGAGTAACTTTATGGGGCTTCCCTGATAGCTCAGTTGGTAAAGAATCTGGCTGCAATGCAGGAGACCCTGGTTCGATTCCTGGTTCAGGAAGATCCGCTGGAGAAGGGATAGGCTACCCACTGCAGTATTTTGGCAGAGATAATTCTGTGTCATAGAGTAACTTTATATTTAACATTTTAAGGAACTACCAGACTGGTTTCCACAGTGGCTATACCATTTTACATACCTACCAACAGTGTATAAGAATTCTAATTTTTCCACATCTTCCTTACACTTTTTGTTGTTTTTATTTATTTGAAGTTGTTAATTTTAAATTAAAATTTTTAAGAACTTTATTTTTAAAGCAGGTTTAGGTTCTCAAAATCGAGTGCATGCATGCTAAGTTGTGTCTGATTCTTTGCCACCCCATGGACTCTAGCCCACTAAGTCCCTCTGTCCATGGGATTATCTAGGCAAGAAGACTAGAGCAGGTTGCCATCTCCTCCTCCAGGGGGTCTTCCTGACCCAGAGATCAAACCCACATCTCCTTAATCGGCAGGCATATTCTTTACTGCTGAGCCAACTGGGAACCGCCCCCTGCCGTCCCCACCCCACATATGCTTAGCATTCCCTATTAACTTCTTCCACCAGAATGGTACATTTGTTACAATTGAAGAATCTATATTGATCCATAATAATCACCCAAATTCCAGTTTACAATAGGATTCGTATTTGGTGTTGTGTATTCTATGAGTTTGAACAAATATATAATGATATATATCAATCATTATAATAGCATTCAGAGTATTTTGACTGCCCTAATAATAATTCTGCTTCCTTGTTTTTATTAGCATTTCCTTGATTGCTAATGATGTTGAGCATTTTCATGTGCTCAGTGGTCATTTGTACAGTATTCCCTTCTTATCCTCAATTTCACTTTCTGTGGTTTCTGTTACCCACAGTCAACCATGATCTGAAAATATTAAATGGAAAATTCCAGGAATAAATAATTCATAAATTTAAAAATTGTGAACTGTTCTGAGTAACAGGATGAAATTCACGCAGTCTTGTTCCAGCCTACCCAGGATCTCCAACCATATCATCTGTTTCTGACATCCAAGCATCAACATCATCACGGCTCAATGATCCAGGATCACCTGATGATCCTCCTTCTGATGTATCATCAGAAGGTCAACATTAGCCTAGCATGACATCACAATGCCTATGTCATTCACCTCACTTCATCTCATCATGTAGACGTTTTATCATCTCACATCATCACAAGAAGAAAGGCATGGTACTATAATTTTGAAAGAGAGCCAGAGAGAAAGAGGGAGTCCACATTCACATAACTTTTATTACAGTATGTTGTTATAATTGTTCTATTTTATTATTAGTTATTGTTTAATTTCTTACCATGCCTAATTTATAAATTATACTTTTTCATAGCTATATATTTGTAAGAAAAAACATAGTATGTAGGTTTCAGTACAATCTGCAATTTCAGGCCTCCAATGTGGGTCTTGGAACATACTCCCAATGGATAAAGGGGGACTACTTAGAGAAATATCTATTCAGATCATTTGGCCATTTTTAATTGAGTTATTCATCTTTTTATTATTAAGATGTTAAAGTTCTTCATATATTCAAGATATAATTGTCTTATCAAATAAATAATTTTTCAATATTAATTTAAATATTTTTCTGCTATTCTGTGGATCATCTTTTTCTGTTTGGTGTCCTTCAAAGCACCAAAGTTTTTGATTCTGATGGAGTCCAAGTTACCCATTTTTTTCTTTTGTTGCTTATATTGATGGTGTCAAATCTAAGAAACAGTTGCTTAATTCAAGATCATGAAGATGTACATCTATGCTTTCTTGTAAGAGTTTTATAGCTTTAGTCATTATATTTAGGTGTCTGATTCATTTCAAGTTAATTTTTATACATGGGATTAGATTCTGTCTCACTTCATTCTTTTGAAAGAGGATATCCAGGTGTTACAGCACCATTTGTTGAAAACAATATTCAAAAGACTGTTGAATTATCTTGGTTCCCTTTTTGAAAATCAATTGACCATCATCTCCTGTTATTTTGAAGCAAATTTCAGACATGTCAGTTCATCTGTAAATATGTCAGTGTATATCTCCGAACTTCAGTGCCCCACGATTTTATCTGTCTTATTACTAATCCTTACAACAACCATCAAGGTACCATTATCCACATTTAACAGAAAATATACTGATGCTTAGAGGGGTTGCATGACTTGCCCAAGGTCATACAGCTATTTAAGTGACAGAACCAGATCCAAAGACTGTGCCCTTCCTATTATACCATCACCCATTGTGGCCAAAAACAGTGAAATATAGTAATAGCGAGGGCAGACTGACCCAGGCAACTCTTGTCTTCAGTTCTCTAAAGGTATCGTTTAACTTGTTTACTTTCTTCACTGGCACCACCACCATTTCTCTTTGCCCTTTATCCAGCATTCTACCCATCAGATCAGGAGACAGACAGCTCTCTAAAGACTCATAGTTCACAGCCTCAGAACTCAGGGAGAATGTGAGGTAGGAAAAAACAACAGCTCAAGGTGAGGACATTGAATTTGTATCAATCTGAGAGGTAACCCTGTCCATTCTGAAGTAAGGAGCAGATTGAACCATCTTAAATTTCAAATGAGCACTGAAATTTTGTTTACTAGAAGGATGGCTTGAATTACCAAATCTTAGCATGGAATGACACCTTCAGGAGGGCTTCATCTGACCTCTGATTTGGCTGATGCAAAAATGTTCACTGACTTCCTCAAGGTTACAGGCTAGTTGGTGGCAGCAAGTAGGCTCAAAGGCAGGTCCTCTGATTCCATTTTAGAGAATGTCAGAGTTTTCCTCTGTTCCTGGAGCCTGCCAGGTATGAAGTGCCACATAACCTGCCCTCACCAAGTCAAGGGTATATAATAGTCTCATGTGATTCTAAAACAATTATAGGAAGGTGGGAAGGGGAAGAAAAATCATGGAAGAGTGTGATTTTTCTGAACTTGTTCCTGGGAAACAGGAATTTTCAAATACCAATAGGACAATAAGCAATTTAACTTCAGAGTCGGAGGGAAGATCTATGATCCAGGGATCGGAGAGCATCTTGCACACTCTGTCTTTTTTTTTTTTTTTCCCCAATGAGGCAAAGAAAGAGAGAGAATTGAGCTCAGACTCAACTTCAGTATACTGCCTAGGGCACAACAGAAATATCAATACATTGGAGAGAACCTGGATTTTAAAAAACTGGGATGAGGATAAGACCTTCAGCTGATGCTGGAAAGGTTTAGGTCTAGGCCAGAGAGCAGAATCCCACCAAGTTGGACAATGTAGAGGAACCAGTGACAGGGCCTTCAGGACTGATACCATCTGAATTTCTTCTCAGCCCCCATTCTACCTCTAGCAGAAGCTATGTTAGCAAAGGTACTGATGGCAGCCAAGTGTAGGTGTTATTAAAAAGCTTTAGGATCAACTAGCCAAGGTTTCAAATTCTCATTCTGTTACTGCCTAGCTGTATGATCTTAGGCAAGTCATGTCACTTCTCCAAGGCTCAGTTTCTTCCTCTGTACAAAGGGTATCATCAGGGTGAACTGAGGCCTAAGGCAATGGTACATTGCATAGAGCACTGTTCCTGGGACCATAGTGGACATTTCACATGTGCATTTTTGCACCCCTCTTTAGTCTTTCTCAGCTTCATATGATTTTTATGCCACCTCTTTAGATGCCCTTTGGATCTCAGGACCTATCTCCTTCAGTATGAAATTAAATATGAAATTATCCTAATGGAGAGATTTTAAGAACTAAAGTTCCAGAGGCCCTATGGAACCCAAGGCCAGAGCATTCATGGAAGAGTGGACAACTAGACTCTCCATCCAGTGCTCCCTCCTTGGCATCACCATGGTGTTCTTGGGATGCTGGTTGCCATGACTACCTAATCACTTCCGCTAGGTCTGACCACTACAACAGACTGAAACACTTGCCAAACTCCCAGCCAAATAAGCAGCAGATGTCCAATTTGAAAAACATAATTCCTGAACAATAATGTTTGTTTTCTCATTCATCACATGGACCCATCCACAGAGATGGAGGCAGAGAGGCAGCTATAGAGAGAAACCAGGAATAACACCAGGGATGCAGAAAGACCCACAGTTATCTCTGTGTATTCCCCTGGATGAACCATGAGGGGGACATTCTTCCTGATGTGACATCCTGATTCATTTATGGAGTCATTAACTCTGTCCAGTTGGTTTTATGACAAGTTCAGAATAACCATACAGTAGCAGTGAAGGACAAAGCTAAAGCCTTCAGAGTCAGACAGGTGTGGGTATCAATGCACTTTTGCCTCTGACTAGTGGGGTGACTTTGACCAAATTCGCTTCTCTGAGCTCCATTTCCTCATACAGAATGAAGATTATAATACGTGCCTTATACAGTTGTCATCGTGGGATTAAAATAAAAAGCAGGGATGTGGCACAATGCTTAGACCTAGGAGGTTCTTAATGAATGTTATAAATTTGACTTAAATTGTCATGCAGTTTGATGTAACCGTTCTACCATAATATGTAAAGAAGAATGATCACTTTTGGGACATACAGAATCTCACCAAACAAAGGGAGTCTTACAAATGATATCAAACAACACTCTTATTTTACAGAGGAGGAAATTGAGACCCAGAAAGATTGAGGTTTTTGCCTGATATCACACAGCTAACTAGTGAACAGCAGGGGTAGGGTTAGAACGCCAGGGTTCTAACATCCAACCCAGTACTTTTCCCAGCATCCAGTAGTGACTGAGAAAGGGAAGCAGGGAAGAGAATTTTCAGATATTAAGCATCTGCTATTCACAGGTATTCTGCATGAGCTCTTCTGTTTAGTTCATACACCAATAATATATTTAATATATTATTCATCTTGATAAATGAGCAAACTAGAATATAGGCTTTAAAGAGCAAGGAGTATGTCCTTCTTGTTCATTCTTGTATCCTCAACAGGCAGAACAGTGCTTGTCACGTAGTAAGTGCCCAGTAAATATTTGCCGGTGAGCAAGATGAAGTAATTTGTCAAGCCCAAATAACTAATAAATGACAGAACCAAGACTTGAAATAAAAATCTGACTTTGAAGTCTATCCTTTTTCTGAGCCGGCTCTCATACTTCCTTCCCTAGCAGAACTGGGAGGCCTGAATGAAAAAGGAAGGGAAATCTCATTCTTTAAGAAAGTGGTAAATTCCAAGGTATTAAACTAAGCATATTTGTATATATTATCTCATTTACTTTTCATAATCACCAGGATAACTATTTTCTTTTTTTAAACATATCAGGAACTATATGAAATATAGAAAGCTTTGGTGACTCTTCCAAGTAAAACAGTGAGAAGAAAAAAAGACAGAACCCAGATTTCAGTGCCAGAGTTTCACCTCCATCAAGGACTCTTCTGTTAATATCACACCTGCTTATACTATGGGCCCTGAAGGAGGCTGGTGGTATGCCAGGAACATGATATCAGACCTGTACACAATGAGGCAAGCATAGTCTTTTTGGGTTTGCCACTGGATTTTTTAAAAAAACTTTTTATTTTATATTGTCGTATAGCTGATTAACAATGTTGTAAAGTTTCAGGTGGACAGCAAAGTGACTTAGCCCTACATATACATGGATCCGTTCTCCCCCAAACCCTCCTCCCATTGCTACTGGATTTGGGTCAAGATGCCCAGCTCTGTGGTAGCCTTCTATGACCAAACCCACAAAGATAGAAAACTAGTAAGTTGAGGGTGGCTGGGTGCCTGGGGACACTGTTGCGGCTTGCAACAAATCTGTCTATTGCCTGCTTCCACCCTCCTAGCTAAGTTTAATAACAAAATGCATTTGTTTCTTAAGCTTTTATTAGTATTGTTGTGTTATCTGCAGCCAAAATCTTTATTTATTTATTTATTTTTTTAGCAGTGAGAGAATAGTAAAGACCGCGGCATTTACTGCCTGTTCTTTCACAAACAGGCAAATCTGTATACTTCCGAATCCTCAGTGTCTGTATTTTCATTGGTGGGAGGTATCTGTTGGTTGAAAGTGTCAGAAAAGAATCTGAGCCAGCTTCTATGAATGTGAGGAAATCGTTAATAAGAATAAGAGGCATCTCTTGGAACCCAAGAACAGAGATTCAGCTGAGCCTGGTGGTGGAATGTAACTAGGATCTCAAAAGCATTTGGCACTCTGTTTCTCTCTGAGTTTCTGCTCTTTTCTTTTCTCTTCCTCCTTCCCCAGCCATGCCCTCTCATCCTTCCACTCCCTTCCCCCTCTTCTTCTTTTCCTTCCCCTCCCCCTTCTCACCTCTTCCTCCCCTCCTGCTCCTCTCCCTGCTCCTTTCTCCATCTCCTTCCTCCTCCTCTTCCTCTTCTCCCCCTAACCTCTCTCTCACTTTGAATAACAGCCTCTGTTGGTATCTACATTTAGTTGTAACCAATTCAACCACCAAAAAAGAGACTGAATCTTGGTCCTGGCTAAAGTTTCTTGCAGAGCAGATATCACTCGGCCACTCTCCAATCTTGTGGCCAATGTTAGGCAACTCTGACCAGAAGAAGGGATCACGGAGGATGACTCTGACTTCCTCGGGCTGGTCCCTGGACACCATGTAGATGACGGAGCAGGGAAGTTCTGACAATAGATGGACTGTCCCATCTCCTCTCTCTTCCTGAGGCATGGAGTGCTGGTGTTAGTTCTTAGCAAGGCCAAGTGAGAACCCTGGCCTTACTGAAGTTTGGTCCTTTATTCACTTAACATTCAGCAAGTTCTACTCCAGGTATTGGGCCTGGAGCAGTGACCAAAGCTGGCTAAGTCACTGCTCTCAGAAATCTCATCCTTTCCCCCTTCAATTATGGGATGTTTCACATCCTTTCAATAAGTTATCCCTTTGTCCAAGCTCATCTGAGATGGGAATCTAAATTGGGATAGATTAGGGAGTTTCGAGGACTCTGCCATACAAGGTGGATATATTAGCGATCCTTATTAGGAGGTAGAAAATCAGTTTGGTTAAAAGATTACCTGTGAGCATACAATAAGTGTTGTAAGTTGTATGTAAAGAACAACAGTAAGTGTTCCTTATATATACTGAATACAAATTCCTTAGATATAAAATTTGCAAATATTTTCTCCCATTCTATGGGTTGTCTTCTCACTTTTTCTTTTCACATAAAAGTTTAAGTTTAAGTTTAAACTTTGATGAAGTCTAATTTATGTTCCTCCCTTATATCCAATAAACTATTGCTTAATCTGAGGTTAAAAAAACTTATCAGTTGTCTGCTAGAATTCACAACATTGCCCACAAAATAGGAACTTTAGGAACCTGGTAGAAAAATGTCAGAAGATTGCCACCTGTTCTTCTCCAAGCAACTTGTTGATTTTGGCCTAATAGCAGATAAAGAGAATAGCTGGACAGATTTACAGTCCTGTTTATTTCTACTTGTAGTGAGGAATTTGAATCTGTTGAATCAGATAAACAAGTGCCTTAAGAATCTGTTCTTAAACTTGGTGCAGCAGAATCTAGGAATCCTAGTGATCAGAGCAACTCTCCTGTGCATCCCTGCCTGGGAACATTGGAAATACACATTTGGATGGTAGCAAAGTTGAGACAGGAGCTACATGGCAGAAAAACTGAGCCTTTCCTCCTTACTCCAGCCTGTTACTCTTCAAACTTTGAGACAGAGGCCAATAAACTAAGATCTGAGATGTGCAGAGTCCCTAGTATTGATATTAAGAAACTTATGGTACAAATATGAGGTCCAAATTCAAAAATAAAATTTGGGCAAGATTTCTGGTATTGGGTACCAGCAAACTGGGTCTCTCATGCCTCCTCCTTCCTCTAACCCAATGAAATCAACAGGCTTGGCTAAAAAAAGATTTTAAAAAGCTGTGCTGTAAGAAAGACTCAAGCCTAGGAAAGAGAGACCTGTGCTTATTGAACCCTGAAAGCAACACTTGGGGCATATTCATGACTCAAACAGAAATGAACTACCAAAACTGTACAGTCTCTTATGATGGAACCCTCCTCAATTCTGCTATCAGTTTTGGAACTGACTAACACTGGCCAAAGAAAGCCCTCTTGGTAGGTAGAACCCAGGGCAGCTAGAATAACTGGTCAAGGAACAAACAGAGACCCATGAGAGTGAGTAGTGCAACAGAGTCCAGGTGATGCTCTACCCAAGTGACTCAAGTATCAACCCAAGTATCTTGTTGCTTCCTCTCACCCTCAATAGGGAGTCTTGCTATCTTTTATTTCCCTAATACTTGTAGAATGAGTGTATTGGGCTGTTAAGTACATTATTTAGCCCTTGACTTGAAAAATCTCAAGGAGCCACAGTAAGCCATGCTCAAGAGGAGGAATTGATACTTATCTGAAAACTTGAACTTGGAAAAAACTGGCCCCAGGTTTCTCTTCTGGATTTATCAACTGGATGGGACTTCAAGATTTTTCCAATGGAAAAAGGGTTGACACCAGATGAAAAACAATGATTTCTGCAATAATAATAGCTAATGCTCATTGAATCATTATTAAGTATCAGGTACTGATCTAGGTCTTTATGTGCATAACTCATTTAATCATCCCAGCTCCCCTATGAGGAGATACTATTATCATCTGCATTTTATAGAAGTAATTAACTACCTTGCTTAAAGTTAAGCTGATAATTGAATCTATGGCTTGGGTTCTTAACTATTACGTTACATTTATTTTAGATTACTTCCCTTGCTCATATTTGCTTTTATTTTCTTCTGTTTCTTACTGCTGTATCTTCTTGGCAGACTATCTCTGCTGATTTTTTGAGATGCAGTTAACATGCAATAACCAGTAAAAATTGATGAGTTCTGACATATGTTTACACTCATAAAAAATCACTACAGTTCAAATAAGGAGCATATCCATCATTCCCTCTCCCAGTCTTCCTCATGTCTCTCTGTAGTCTAGCTCTTCCCCATCCCTTGATAACCGCTGATCTGCTTCCTGTCAGTATAGATCTGTTTGCATTTTCTAGAATTGGAATCATCTAGTATGTATTATTTTTCTGTCTTCCTTCATTCACTCAGCATAATTATTTTGAGATCCATGATTTAGAGTATATCAATACCTTGTTCTTTTTTATTGATGTACTTAGAGTATATCAATGCCTTTTCTTTTATTTCATTGTATGGATGCTGCTGTGTATAACAGTATGCACATCAGCAGAGATATAACTGCTATGAATATTCATGTACAAGTCTCTGTGTGGACATATACTTTTATCTAAATAAGTATCTAGGAGTGTAATGGCTAGATTGTATGGAAGGTGTATGTTTAACTTTTTAAGACGCTGTCTCAGAGTTTTCCAAAATGAGAGTACTATTTTACCTTCTCACCAGCAATGTTTGACAGTTCCAGTTGCTTGTGTCCTCACCAGCACTTGATATGATCAGTCTTTTTAATTTTAGCCATTCTAGCTATCAAGGTATTCATTTCAGTTTTAACTGAATCAGAGGTATTTCATTGCAGTTTTAATGTATGTTTCACTAATGACTAATGATATTAAGCATGTGCTTATTTGCCATGTACATCTCTTTGTTAAAAGGCTTATTTTGGCAAATATTTTGGCCCTTTTATTTTTTTTTGGATTGTTTGTTTTTTTTTTTTTAATTGTTTGTTCTAGTTCTTCCCTCTGGAGTCAGCTTCCTTTTTTTTCTAAGAGGACATTCCAAAGATTAGAACCCAGATGGAGCTGATGAGCATGGTTTAGTAGCTAGGACACAGGTTTGGAAATAACCTGATATATTTAGATTTGCACCTTAGCTCTATTACGTGATAAATCATGTTGCTTTGGGCAACTCAGTTCATGCCCCTGCACCTTAGTTCACTTGTCTGTAAAATGGATCTGGGGAACCTATTTCCCAGTGTTTCTATGAGGAATAAAGGAAACACTCATTTTAAACAAGTGGCATAAAACAATGAGAAATAACCCTTGTTAAGGCCAAGTCCTAAAAAGAAGACTACTTCTAAGAATGTTAATTATAAAAATTATTAGAATACTCTCAATACCAGATATTAATGTAGAATAATATCTGGAATGGCATCTTGCTTATTATAATATTTTCTTCCTTTCTGTATATATAATATACTTACTTTGCTGAAGAGGTTTCTCATACACACCTATCTAACACATCCCGATATCATCCCACCCTAACACATCCTGTGGTATTAGTCCCTCACCGGGGACCTGGGAGCCCTCTGATCTAGAGGCTCTTCTTAGTCATCCTGTTTTTACAGTTTTCATCCCTTTTTGAGTTCCTGCTCGTCTATGTCCCGCCTAGGTAGACAAAGCTATAGTCACTTCCACATGGGTAATCGGCCTGCCAGTGCAGGAGACACGGCTTCCATCCCTGGGTCGGGAAGATCCCCTGCAGAAGGAAATGGCAACCCACTCCAGCATTCTTGCCTGGAAAATCCCATGGTCAGAAGAGCCTGGTGGGCAACAGTCCATGGGGTTGCAAAAGGGTTGGACATTGAGCGACAAAACAACAAGAACAACAAAGCATTCCTACTCTCTCAGTCTTCAGAGCCTTAAAGATACAAGTGGTCATCCACGGCTAATAAGGACGTTTATTTTCTTCCATTGTGCATAAGGTACGAGGCACAAGTGGTAGCTCAGTGGACCTCTACCTGGACCTCTGAGTAGTATGTCTCCCTGGGCCCTCAGCTGCCTGCATGGCTTTCTTGGTGGGGGGAGGGGCAGGAACTGATGAACAGGATGCTAGCTATTGCCCCTGGCTCTTTGACAGGAAAAGAGCAGCTTTCAGACAGGGTTCAACCTGCAAAAAGGCTCCCCTGCTGTGCAGGAATTATTCACTCTAGGATAAGCTTCCTGTGCAGTAATATCAAATATTCCTGCTGCCTAAACTCGGAACTTGACAGCTTAACTGTTTTGTGCCCAGTCTGCAAGAGCTTCAGAATCCTCTGCCACCATGCTGTGAACACAATGGGTGCCCAGTAATGGTAGTTTTCTTCCCAATTCTGATTTCTACTCCCCAAAAGGAATCCGGACCATCTCTCCAAGCTCTCCTGTGGTTAATGTTACTGTGGTTCTGTCTATTCGTCCTCACTCCGGGAGACCACTTCAGTTTCTGTGAGGTTCCTTCCTTTAGTCCTACCAGTCCTGGATGAACCTGTCAATCAAAAAATATTGCCTGCTGTGTCAGTTAACCAAGGATGCTGCAGCCCTCAAGCCACTACAGACTGACAGCGAGCCCTGAGAGAGCTCAGGATGGAATCAAGAGGACTGCAGGCCTCAGTCCCTGCAGCCATGCCCTCGACAATGGTGCACCCTGAAGAGACTCAGGATGGGAAAGGAAAGCACAGGGTACTGCACCTGGAGAGCTGAGGTGTGTGTCAAAGGAATGGTTTCAGTGAGCTCAGACTCTCGCATCTTCCCTTGTGTAGAGGAGCAGTAAGTTCCTTAACTTGAGAACCCTGGTTTTCTTGAATTAACAGTAATCTTTTGATGTCCTGACTTCCTTGTCTTTGTTGCAAAAACTCCTATATATCCTAGTTTCTCCCTTCTCCTGGAAAATATTTTCAGATAGCAGTTTCTCAGAGCTGTCTGAGATGCTTGTCCTGGGCTTAAGTCCTCAGTTTAGTTCACCATATAAAACAGAATTCTCATCGTTTAGGTTGTGCGTTGTTTTCAGTCGACAAACCCAACAAACCAGCCTCATAAAAGATGCCAAGGGACTCATGGAAGATCATGTGTGCTAAGTTGCTTCAGTCCGACCCTGTGTGACCCTATGGACAGTAGCCCACAGTCTGCTCTGTCCATGGGATTCTCCAGGCAAGAATACTGGAGTGGGTTGCTATGCCCTTCTCTAGGGAATCTTCCCAACCCAGCGATCTAAACTGAACCTGCGTCTCTTAATGTCTCCAGCATTGGCAGGAGTGTTCTTTACCACTAAGTCCGCCTGGAAAACCCTCATGGAAGATCACAGACCCATTAAAGGGATAAAGAGCCCTCCCAGTGTGTTAGGGCTTAGACCTGTCCTGAAGAACTTCACTTATTCTCAACCCAAAGGCAATAGGACATATCTTGGTGAAAAGGCAGGTGAGATATCTGAACTAAGTGGAAACATTCTGGCCTTTTTGGCGGAGAAATTCATCACAATAAACCTGCGGTAGATTACAAAGGGTACATGGAAGGAGGCGGATGTCCTCCGGGATGCCACAGGAAGACTGGCTGAGACTCAAATGCTAATAGCCCCACTGATGAGCATGGACAACATGATTACACAGGGACTGCAAGGCCAAGTTGTGCACTCTCTCCCCAGCTGGCAGAAGCAGGCTTCCTGGAACAGCTCCCTCCTGCCTCCCAGCCTCTCTGCACTTAAAAAAAATCTTACTTCCTGCCTTAAGCATTTTCAGACAAAATGAATGGATTGAGAAGTTGCCCCTCACACAAATCTCAGTGCCTTACTTCCAGCACCATCATTAGAAAACAAAACACTAAATCAGCTCTTTTATGGAGCAAAGTGTTAGTTACCACTAGATAGAATACCAGGCTGGATCTGAAGGATGTGCAGAGATTGAGGATCTGCAGGGGTCCTGGGGAGAGCTCTGTTCCTCGAGCTCCCTGTGCTGGGCTCCTTATCCTCTAGGATAAGGACTGTAATCATCAGTTTTAGGAGTGAGGGGACAGAGGCTCATGGAGTGAGTAGTAAAGAACCCTCTTGCCAATACAGGAGACATAAGAGACATGGGTTCGATCCCTGGGTTGGGAAGATCCCCTGGAGAAGAGCATGGCAATATACTCTGGTGTTCTTGCCTGGAGAATCCCATGGACAGAAGAGCCTGCTGGGCTATAGTCCATGAGGTTGCAATGAGTTGGACATGACCAAAGCGACTTAGCATGCACACACACATACAGAGATTAGCAATGGACCTGGGATTTGATGACGAGTAGGTCTGATGTCCAAAGCACATGGGTTTCCCACTGTAAGTATTTTAGATTTTTGCAACATGTCCCTCATTTCATGCTCCTATCTGTCAAACAGCCAAACCCTCTGGTCTCTAGCCATGTCGTGCCTCTGACTTTTGAGGTTGTGCCCAGCAGTACTTATTCTTTTTTTTTTTTTAAATATATTTTTTAATGTGGACCATTTTAAAAGTCTTCATTGAATTTTTTATAATATTGCTTCTGTTTTCTGTTTGGGTTTTTTTGGCTACAAGGCATGTGGTATCTTAGCTCCCTGACCAGGGATTGAACCTTCGCCCCCTACATTGGAAGCCGAAGTCTTAACTACTGGACCACCAGAGAAATCCCAGCACCACTTACTCTTTTCTCTGTTCTTCACAGTTTTCCAGGCTGTTGAGACTACTCACAGTCTCTTCCCCTTCATTCTCTAACTTCTCCATTGGGCTCTTGAGGGGCCAAATGCTTCTGTGAGGAGAGACCCACAGTGAGGAGCAAGGTCTGCATCTTTCGATTTCAAAGCTGGCACTATTGTTCCAGCCATTCATTTGTTCCTACTTTTTGTTATTTCGGTGGTGGTAGTATGTAGGGCTTCCCTGGTGGGTCAACAGTAAAGAATCCACCTGAAATTCAAGAAATGTGAGTTCAATCCCTGGGTTGGGAAGACCCCCTGGAGAAGGAAATGGCAACTCACTCTAGACAGAGGAGCCAGGCAGGCTTCTCTGACACTCCTTTGACACTCCATGGGGTCTCAAAGAGTTGGACCCAACCTAAGGACTAAACAACAACAAAAGTGTGTTGTTCACTGGTTGGTCTGATAGCAACTCTGACTTCAAAGCTCTTTTGGTGAATACAGATAAATGACCTGCCCCTCTTTAATTCTGGTTAGTGGCTCCACTCACTTCTTTAAGGGGTTCATTTTCCAGAAACTTCTCTTGACAATTTTGGACATGAAGGATACAAAGATGAATGAGACTTGATCTTAGCCTACTAGCACTCAACCTCTATCATTCAGTGTTCAAGAAATAGAAGCCATTCTAGGTATAGAAGCCATTCTAGGTACTTCAAGCACAGAGGATTTCATTGTGGGGATTAGAGGCTCATAGGATCATTGCAAGGGCTGGAGGAGGGGACTGTAGGCTCCAGGATAACTTCTAGAGAGGCCTGCTGCATCTGCTCCATCAGAAAGGTGAACATCAGGAGGACTCAAGTTCAATCATGAATTCTAGATTCTAGAATCTGTAACAAATCCTTTATTTTTATCTAGGGAAGCAGATAAAAGCTTCAGGAAGCTGTTATTGCTGCTGTTAAAACTGACTCTTGAAAATCATAAAACTGTTGATGAGTTATTAGAATACAATGTAGAAATGCTTCATGTCACCACAACTGTGCTTGCCAGCAGAAAATGTCTAAAAGAGCAGAATTTCCTTTGTTTCACTTTTACTTTTCAAATCTCATTCATGTACATCTATTGGCAGAACTTAATTTGCATTCAGAATCCTATCTACAAGGAAGTCTGGAAAATGGCCTTTTATTTTGGAAGATGAGAACTGGGACTGGGAATCATTAGCAGTGTTCCCCATGGACTCATGAATGTATACACGCAGTAAAGCGTTAGAGGAAGCATGTTATATAATCACAAAGAAGAGAGAAATCAGGTCTACTTGGGGTTCAGGGAAAGTGGCAGAGAAAAGAGTCCTCCTGCTGAGTCTTGAGGAATATCCTGTAGAAGTTAACTTAGAAGCAGAAAAAAACAGGAATATAGAGAGGATACTGTTGAGAGGATACTGCAACATGGTAGACAAGACATGGTTAGAACCTAAATTAGGGTTATGGATATTGGGCTGGAGAAGAGAGGGTTTGAAATATGTCAGGAAGTTGAAAATCAATAGGGCTTGACTGAGCTGAAATAATTGGGAACAATTATTGCGTATATACTGTGTGCCAGGCTCTAGTCTATACATTTTGCATGTATGAACCCATTCAATCCCTACAAAGCCCTATGAAATAGGTTCAATTATCCATCCACAGATGAGAAAACTGAATGACGGCTGGCAAATGTTATAGCCTGGTTTGAAACCAGGTTGTCTACTTTTAAAAAACAAATACTCAACAAATTTACTATGAAACTCCTTTGCTTTTAGACATAAAGTCCTCCTTCCTGTACTTTATTAATCTGCATTTTACTTCTTAATTCTGGTTTGGACCCTGAATCGGGAGTTCTTTTAACGTGGATGTTCGTGGATGAATTTCTGCAAGTCTAATGAACCCTGAAATTGTAATCAGTTTTTCAGCATTTCTATCTTGTTTTTCTGGGAAGTGGTGGCAAAACTTATCAGATGGGTTATCAGAGATTCTCAAATGGGTTTTTGACCCCAAAATACATTTAAGAACTTTGCTTTAGATCAGTGGTTCTCAAAATATGATCCCTGGACCAGCAGCATCAGCATCTCCAGGGCACTTTTTAGGAAATGTGTATTCCCAGGCCCACCCAAGACCTAGTAAGCCAGAAACTTTGAGGGTGGGGCCCAGAAATCTGTTGATGAGTCTTTCAGGTGCTTCTGATATATGCTTAAGTTTGGGAAACACTGCTTTAACACAGGCATAAACTTGAGTGATACAGCATTAGACACGGTTCACTGGCCTAAGTGGGATTTTGACAGTGCATATGATCAAAGAAGATAGAGAAAAATCTTAGAAGCATGAGATCCTTTTTGGATTCTCTCAGGAAGGAAACACTGAGGCATAGCTTTGAACTCTGCCAATATCTTGACAAGGCATTCCCTGCGGGCTTCTGTGGCTCTCAGAGCAGGCGTTTCTGGGAGCTACTGGACTCAGGACTTGCACTGAGAAGATGCACACCATGGCCCTGTGCACCAGTCCCCCAGTGCCTGGGCTGCCATCCTCTCCCCTCCCCCATACAGTTACTTCTAGGGCTGCAGATTAGGTATCTTGTTTCATCCAAGGTAACACAGACCTCTAAGGACATTTCAGCAGAGGATAACCTGTCCAGCCTCCTGGAGCATCTAGTATCCTCTGACACCCTGCTCCACTGGGAGGTGCCAGGATCTCTGGACCACACCTTGCCCGGTTGACACAACAGCTGTGTGGCCTGTGCAGGATTGCTGCCTGCAATGCCAGTCTCCTGTTACATCTTCTGGGAAACATGAAAATGTCCAGAAACGACCTGCAGTGCCGGCTGATGGGAATGGCAAGGAGGCTTGCACCTGCTCCCCTGAGGCCTCTCTCCTCCAGAATCCCAGGCCTGGCTCCTCCTATCTGCAAAGTCACAAAGCTAGAAAGCTCTTAGGGTAGGGAGAGAGCAAGTGCCTGCTGGTTGGCTTGGCAAGGTTCTGGGAATTCATTATGATCTAAACAACTATTCCAGTTATTCATGTGACTCAGCCCCTGAAAGCTGGATCTTCCTGTGTCCACGGGGCTGGGTGTTGCTGACTCAGTGCTGAAGAGGGCACCTTGTCAGCCCTCCTGGGCTCCCCACCTCCAACCTCCTCCCTGTCATTCCCAGAGGACACCAGAGGGAAGCAGACAGTGGAGCTGAGCTTCAAGGCGTGTTCGGTTTCATTTCTAAGAAGGTAGCCAACCTCCTCCCATTACAGCTCTCACCACACACATCTGTCAGTCTTTTGGGCATTTTGGAGGGGAAGTATTAAGAAACAGTCACTCAGACATCATACATGCACATATGCATTTAGCTTATGTTCATCCAGCACCTACTATGTGTCTGGTTGATTCCTAAGGGCTAAGATTCGGAGAGACATGGCTGTATCTGCACATACCGTTCAGGGGTCTGGTGGGGGAAAATGCATTCACAGACGTTTAGGAAGTAATGGGGAAAGCACTGTAGCTGAGCCAGAGAAAGAGCTTTGAGAACCCTGAGCAATGAGCAACCATTTCCAGGTGTCTGGAATTCCTCTTTAACATGCATCAAAATTCAGTGTGGGTGGGAATTACTTTTGTCTCTGGGAGCCAGAGAGAGAAGAAAATGCCAGGAACCAAAATGGTACAAAAGAAGGACTTTCTCAAAGTAGGGAGGCTGAAGAAGGAGACAAAAGGGTGGGGAGACTAAAGTGTTAAGTTTTACAGTTTTGCCGAAGGGTCTTTTCGTAACTTGAACCTGTTTCACTCTATCTGCTAGGCAGGATGGTGAAATTTCCCTGAAGTAGTAAGTAAACTGCTTGAACTTTTCTCATTTGAGGAGTAAAAAGAGGAGAATAGAAAGATCCCATGCTGCCGTATAGAAATGAAAGAAAAACTACAGATACTAATGTGGGCATCTAATGTGTATCAAAACTTTGTATGTATAGTATACCTCACTAAATACTAATAGAATATGCACACACACACACATACACATACACGGTAGATTTTGTTACACAAAGGGGTAAAGCAGCTATCTGGGCTGAGATTAGGACCTGTGTTCCTGCCACTTACAAACTAACCTTGCGTGTAGGTATATAATGTAAAGTGAAAGTGTTAGTCACTCAGTCATGGCTGATTCTTTGTGACTCCATGGACTGTAGCCTGCCAGGTTCCTCTATCCATGGAATTCTCCAGGCAAGAATACTGGAGTAGGTAGCCATTCCCTTCTTCAGGGGAACTTCCTGACTCAGGAATCAAACCCAGGTCTCTTGTGTTACAGGCAGATTCTTTGTCATCGGAACGGCCAGGGAAGCCCAGAATGTAATATAATGTTAAGAAATACTCATATCCCCATTTTACAGTTGGGGAAACTGAGATACAGGGAAATTAACTAAGCTCTCCAGGGTCATACTAGCAGTGAGTAAAGTAACAGGACTTCAGACCCAAATCTGTCTGAGTTCAGCACGTGGGCCCTTTTATCACACCACCCTGCTTTTTTTTGTCTCTTCTTCATTTTTGAGACCAGATTTCATCTCTCTATAGTGTCTACTGTCTGAACTTCTGTAAAATGGAACCTGATATCATATCCTCCAGGATTATGATTATCTACTATAATGTTAGAATTAAAATAGTCATAACTCCAAGCATGCTTTCTTATTCATTCACTTAATACATTTATACTGAATATTCATCTACTTTTCCCAGACACAAGGTCCCGAGGGTGGAGCAATGAAAAAGGCAGACATTTGCTTCTCATGGAGTTTTCAGTGTAGCCTGAGAGGAAAGCAGGAAATTAAATATATAATTCTTGTGTAAGAATTACACAACAGTTTATTACAATGGCAGTAAATACTATGATAATGATAGCTAACCCCCCAGTTAAGCTTACTTTGTGCCAGGGATTATTCTGAGTGCCATATATTCACACAGTTTTACTCGTTGATTTCTTACACGCCAGTGAGGGAAGTGAAGAAATCAGTGAAGGCTTCCTGAATGAAGTGTCCGCTTATTCTAGAAACAGGAAGAATCACTTTTGTTGAGGAGGGGAAGGAAGATCAGGAGTTTGAGTCTGGGGTGGTGAGGTCCATGTATTCACTAGCCACATGAAGCTTTAGAGTACTTGAAATGAGGCTAGGCTGAATTGAGGTGTGATGTGAGTGTAAAATGCATTCTGGTTTTCAAAGACAGTATAGGAAAAATAAAGTAAAATATCTCATTACTTTTTGTATTGATTACATGTTGATGAGATGCTATTTTGGCTATAATGGGTTAAATCAAATCTATTAGTAGAACTAATTTTGCCTATTTCTTTTTACTTTTGTTTTAATGTGGCCACCAGAAAATTTTAAATAATGTGCAGCTGATATTATATTTTGATTGGACAGTGCTGCTGTAGAAGCCTGGGGTGTGTCAGGGATCAGGGGCATCAGAAACTAGAGCCTGGAGGAAGCATGGAGAATGATGGGAAAAGAGAAAGAAGGATGCTAAGGCAAATGTAAACAGCTCACTGTCCTGCAGGTTAGAAAAAGTAATTATAATCTGTATTAACTATCTCAGATGGCTGGCCTGTGAAAATTGTCTCTCAGAACCAGCTCCAGCTGTGAGCCAGATTAACACTATTCTTAAACTTGCTATTGTAGATGGAAGAGGCAAGAACAGGACAAAAAAGTAAAGAAAAATGGAGGGACNATGTGCCCTGGGTGGTCCTAGGCTCTGGGCAGTGAGCACTGAAAACAAGCAAGCCTGCGGGCAGGGAGCTTCCTGGGTCTTGAATCCATCCATCGCTCCCCACCTTCCTCTGCTCCCTCTGAACCCCAGCCTTCTCAGCACTCGCTGTTCTTCCCTCTACCTCTCCTGGTTGTGTCTAAAAGAACTTTTCTTTGGGTCCATGGTAGGAAAAAAAAGCCTACTTCTGTCTATTATAAAGTTGCAGTTAAAATGGCATTCGTACCTTCAAGGACACTAGTTTCAAATGTTAGCAGCTATGGACGCCTCAACCAAAATTAGTTTATTAGCTTAATGCAGACAGTTGGATCCTATGAGGTCATCTGCTGCTGCTGCTGCTGCTAAGTCACTTCAGTCATCCCGACTCTGTGCGACCCCATAGACGGCAGCCCACCAGGCTCCCCCGTCCCTGGGATTCTCCAGGCAAGAACACTGGAGTGGGTTGCCATTTCCTTTTCCAATGCATGAAAGTGAAAAGTGAAAGTGAAGTCACTCAGTCGTGTCCGACCTTTGTGCTAGACACTCATTTATTCGAGAAAATGCATGCGTGCATCCAATGATGTATTGAAGACTTAGTCTTTGCTGGAGATTGTTCAGAATGAGCTCTGTCCAATAGATGGTGTTCTTCTGAAAAAATTAAAACAGTGATGCAGAGTGACCAAACAATGCTGCATGTAACCCTTTCAACCTCTCTTCTAGGTGAATAAGACTATATAATAATTTGATAGATATGAAAACTGAGGCTGAGAGACCATGCACCTTGTCCAAGTACCTACAACTGAAAAGCTGCACAACCAAGATTTAACCCCCTGTATGACTGACTCCCGAGTTGGTTCCCATTAACCTTCAAGCCCAGCTTGGAGGCAAGGGTACCACAAAGAAGATGGAGGTGAGGAAGGAGGAGTGGAATGGCTCTGGAGAGGAAACTTGGAGTACTGAACTGAGGTTTGGGTGATGCTGTGTGTTATTAATGAAGTTTCATGATCTCTCTGGATCCTCCTTATAGGTAAGATGTAGAGCTTGGCTCTTTGGCTACAAAAGCCTCCTTCAGGTATAATATATAGGTTAGCACATGGGGTCTGGAGCCAGACTAGCTGGGCTGGAAATTTGCTTCCACTACTGACTTGCTGCGTGATCTTGGACAAGTCACTTAAGCTTTCTGGGCCTCGATTTTATCATCTGAAAGACTGCTATAATAGTTACTGCTTTACTGGGCAGATGACAGGGTAAACGATTTCTAAGGTTAGGAAGTGTATTTAGCACAAAATTACCTGGTTCTTTTGTTATCCCAGCTCTAAATGGAGGCTTCTTCACCCAGGCCAGGAACCTGTCACCCTGCAGCCCAGGCCTGTCTCATGCCTGGCTCCTTCCCAGTCTAAGCCCTTTATTTTGCAAAGAAATGAAAGTCATGATCTCTAGTCCTGATTGTGAAGAAATCAGGATATCCTAGGAGTCTTGGAACCCAGTGGATTTTCAGTCTGGCTCACCCACAAAGGAGATAGTTTAGTATAGAAGTTAGAAACTTTTCATCATTAAATATATCTGCTTCCACAAAGGTTTTATGCAAAGCTCAAAGCATGTTATCTTTCTTTCAGGTGGGCTAGACTAGAGTCCAAAGTCAGCAAAGACAGTTTTGCATGCATGCCTGCTCAGTTGTATCTGACTCTGTGACCCCATCGCACCAGGCTCCTCAGGCCATGGGAATTCCCAGGCAAGAATACTGGAGCGGGTTGTCATTTCCTTCTCCATGGGATCTTCCGGCCCCAGGGATTGAACCTGCATCTCTTTCATCTCCTGCATTGGCAGGCAGATTCTTTACCAGCTGACCCGCTGGGGAAGCTCAGTATTACATGGCACCAAAGAGCAGGGCCTTTGTGTGGTGGTTGATTGATCATCCTAGTGGGAGGACCTTAACTGGTTTTGAGTTTTGATTTTCTTTATTTTAAAATGAGCTTGACAGCAGCATCTATCTCATGGCAAATTTGTAGAAATGAAAAGAAAAATTGCATACAAGCATTGAACACAGTGGCTAGCACACAGTAATCATAGGATGGATATTGGCTATGATCATATTAATAGACCTCATGGATTTTGTACTTTGAATTTTGGTTTCCTCATCCAAAAAATGGGAACAAAAATATTATATACAGTCTGCCACATACTGTCTTCCTAAAGGGATAGAGAAGTGTGTTGAACATTATAAACCTTCACATAAGTATGAGGGAACACTCCCTGGCATTTTTCCAGCGTGTAGCTTGTCTCCCCTTTCCCAGCTCCCAGCCCTGCCAAGCAGTCACAGAGCCACTTACCATCACCTGCACAGGTGTCTGCTGTTTCATGCCCCAGTGCCTGTGATCTTTGTACAATTCAATTTCTCTGTCTGGTATGCCCTTCCCCTCATCCTTCAACTTACATACCTCTTGCAGGATGCCTAAGAAACCTGACTCATTCTCCAAGACCCAGCTCCCAAGAGTCTCCTCTCTCAAATCCTCTTAGATCCAACCAGCCAGTCAGTCATCTCGTCCCTGCTTTGTAACCCACTGTAATGGTTCAGACTGCCATCACCTTGCATTACAACTATTATTTAACCTTTCATTTAATGGCAACAACGATAAAGCACATAGGTTCTGGAACCTGAGTTCCTGACTCTCACACTTATTAGTTGTGTTACCTGGGTAAAGTATAACTTATCTTCTCTGTGCCTTAGTTTCCCTGTCTGCCAAGTAGGGATGATAATAATAGCTCCCTCATATGGTTGTTGTTGAGGCGAGTCACCTTAAACAGAATAGTGGCTGGTGCATAGTAAGTACTGTGTAAATTTCAACTTTCCTTTAGTGTTTCTGTCTTTCTTCTCTGATGGCACAGACTGGAACTTTTCCTCAGTACCTACAAACCCTGGCACACAGGAGGAGCTCAGCAAATGATTGTTGAATGAGTGGCTCAGAACCCCAAGGTCATGAATTCTTGTGTCTCCATTCAGTCATCTCTGCTCCCCACCAGATGCTGCCTGCCTCTAGTTTTCCTTAGAAGTGGGTCTTTGTAGCTTCTGCTCTCCATTTAGTACCAGTGCTGCTTTCTCCATCAGAGGTTTCCCCTCCAATTGTCCAGCTTCCTCCTTGGCTTTTCTGACTCTGCGTTGTCTTCGCCCACTGTAGCCCACAGCCCTTCTTCAGACCCCGCCTGCCAACACATTGTTCCCTCCATGCAGCCTCTCCTTCTGATCCTTCTGGAGTTTGTATTCTCTACTGAATTAATTCAGAGGTTTTTAGCCAGAGCTTTCCAGGTCCTCCAGTATTTGGGTCCCCACCACCATGAATTTATCTTCTCAAAAAGGGTTTGCTTGGGTGCTTCTCTGAGCATGGTGAAGACCTCACCATCTTACCATCCAGTCATCTATCCACCCATCCGTCTCCCCACTTATCCTCTCACCCAGAGCACCCATACATCTGTTCACCCACCTACCATTCATCACCTTTCTGTTATTTATCCATCTTGACCTATCTTCTCACCTACCCACAGACCCACCAACCAACTTACTTACCATCCATCCATCCATCCATCCTTCTATTCATCCATCTGTTTATCCACCAGATCAATTAACAGTCACTATATACCCACACCCCACTCTCTAGTCACTATATGGAATACAGACTTGAACAGGAAGAGCTGGTTTCCTATTTCATGTAGTTAAAAGTCTACCTGGGGAAATTAGAAAATGGAACCACAATCTGTGGCCAAAGGTAGTTTGTGTCATATGGGTGCTTTGGCAGGTTATTAGAGTCCATAGAGGAGCTTCAGGGATCTGGAATCTGTGGGTGACAATGTGTGCATGGTGTCTGTTTACATCCATGTGCACTTTCAGGGAAGAGGCTCCATGGCTCTCACAACATTCTCAAAGGGGGTCCCTAGGAAGCACTAGAGGCTGCATAAGGAGAAGCATGAAGAAGAGCTAGCCCTAGTTCAGGGCCTTGAGGTGGAGGAAAAGTGGAACTAAGATTTATTTTAGGCCCACTGTATTATGAACTGAGTGTTTGTATCCCCTTAAATTCATAGGTTAAAGCCCTAACCCTAAGGTTAGTCATTAGGAGGTAGGGTCTTTGGGAGGAAATTAGGTTTAGATGAGATAATGAGGGTGGAGCCCCCATGATGGGATTGTTATTGTGTTAGTCACTCAGTTATGTCCCACTCTTTTGAGACCGAATGGACTGTAGCCCGCCAGGCTCCTCTGTCCATGGATTTCTCTAAGCAAGAATACTAGAGTGAGTAACCATTCCCTTCTCCAGGGAATCTTTCTGACCCAGGGATCAAACTCTGGTCTCTTGCATTGCAGGCAGATTCTTTACGGTTTGAGCCACCAGAAAAGCCACTGTGATGGGATTAGCGATTAGTGACCTTATTATAAAATGAGGATGTTCTTCCTTTGGCAGTAGTATACTAAAATTGCAGGGATACAGAGAGGATTAGCATGGCCCCTGCTGCAAGGTTGACATACAAATTCATGAAGCGTTCCTTATTTTTCTGTGACAATCTAAAGGGATGGGATGGTGGGGGGTGGGAGGGAGGTTCAAGAGGGAGGAGACACACATATAGTTATGGCTGATTCACGTTGTATGGCAGAAGCCAGCACAACATTGTAAAGCAATTATCGTCCAATTAATAA